>JACEGR010001803.1:0-151604 GCA_014170235.1 Listronotus bonariensis | reverse complement strand
GGCAAGTTATAACTAAAAATATGAAAAATGACCAGCGAGTTAAGTACCTTTTTTTAAATAGAGACAAAATTTTATAAGTAAATGTTGTAGAGAATTAAATTTTATGCCAAAATTTAAAGTTAAAGAATTGAAGTAAAATATTGATTTCTGTCAATTTTTACATTATGCAATAACAGTTTTTAAAATACTGGGCTTAAGGAATCGAATTATTTAAAAATATTTAAAATTATTTAATTTACTTTTAAATTTTGCTTTCTCTTACCCTATCTTTAAGTTGTAATAGAGTAATGTAAAAAATTTACAGTTACTTTTTGTTCACTCTCATGCTTTAACTCAAATTTTGACATAAAATTGAATTCTGTACACCATTTATTTATAAAATTTGGTTCTATTTTTAAAAAAAAGTAGTTTTCTGGGCATTTTTCATATTTTTAGTTATAACTCGCCCTGTATAATATCGAGTTGGAGTAACATTTATTATTAATTAGTTTTGGACCATGCGACCAATTTTTCCAAAATTTCGTTATAAAATTTAAAAATGTCTTGGTCCATTTGTCCTCTTGTATCACCTATCCTGGGACACACTGTATATGATACCAATTTAAAAAAAATAATAATAAAATAATATTTTATGCAGAAAGTCCAATAAACTAATTTTTCCATTAAACCCTCTAATAATAAAATTTAATACTATTATCATGCCACAGTAACTTCTTTTTATATGTGCTTTCAAATAAAAAGCTTTTATTACCCAATTAAAAACCCTGTACCTTGATATGATGTCACAAAAGTAAAAATAATTTAAAAATTAAATTTGCTTTTGTACTAATTTTTATCAGTCGTCTATGTGAATAAAAAAATGGATATATTATTCATTTCTATGCATTAAATTTCTCTTTTTTAACATGAGTTATTAACTTTAATAAATTTGGTTTTATATTACTAGTGTATAGTTGTACAGTACTATTAAAAGTATATACTGTGTATTTTCGTTAAATCGAGCCACATCAGTGCGGTTTTTTTATGCTTATAAAAAATTCTGTAACATGCCAATTATTATTTTTAAAAGGACACATTTTTGTGACAAAATTTTCTGTGTCCAGACTTATCTCTTTCCCCCACCAACACAAACGTCAAAATATGATAAATAAAAAAGAGGGTCACAGATGGTACCTTATTTCAAAGAGTTTTAAATTATCTCTTTACCAACCTTAGTTGTTTAAAATCGGTCTAATAGATTCCGAGAAAATGTGCCCTAAATACCTGGTGTATTCTAGCCCCTGTGACTTTTTTTTTTTTAAAATATAACTAAATATTTTGGTACATCACTAAATGTTCAATGATATTATAAGTTCGTTTTCTGTAACGTCCGGTTTAGCCGCAAATGACCTTAACTTTCTTACTTTAAATAGGACACCCAGTATATTTTTATTCATCTAACTAGACAATGCCATTCCAAGTATAATGACACTCCATTAGCATCTTTTAACATCTAACCTATAAATATGTTTAAGTTTTTATTTAGCGCACCATTTGTACAATTAAACTGTTTATTTTGGCCCAATAAGTCCTGCAAATATATGTAGATGTAACTATTTGTTTTGTCGTAACAACTTATTCCAAATTTTAATGTTTTATGACGTTTATGGTAGTCTCTAAATATAAAACTAAAAACGAAAATATATTTAGAGAATAAATGTCAAAAGGTAGCAAACGACGTGCTATTAATTGTACTCTGTATGACGTTTTCTATTTAAATAAATTAAAATATGCCGGTGTCCCATTTTAAATAAAAAGTTTAGGTAGTTTTCGAATAAAACCGGAATGTAACAGAAAACAATAGAAGCCATGCCATATTGCACATTTACGTGATATGAGTTCCTGCCAAATTTTATTTTAATGTTTTAGAAAATACAAAATTACAGGGGCTAAAGACACCAAGTATTTATGGTAAGTTTTCTTAAAAACTATTAAACCAATTTTAAAAACTAAAGTGTGTTTAAGTAAGAATTAAAAACTCTTTTATACAAGGTATCCCATTTAACCTTTCTGACTTTTATGTTGGTAAGAGAAGGGGATAACCCTGGACAAGTAAAGTTTGACACAAAAATGTGTCCCCCTAAAAATTTAAACTGACGTGTTTCAGGATTTTTTAATAAGTGTACAAATACGGCAAATATAGAGGTGGCTTGTTTAAATTGTATTGTCATTGTTTAATTATCCTGTTTGATTTTATTATGAAACCAACATATACAGTGCTTGTCTAAAGTCAGGACCCCCACTCCTACCTTTAAAATTGTTTGGTGTTTTTGCTTAAAAACTTAAGGACTTTAGTAAGACAACAACTACAACCAAATTTTAGACACGACATAACAGATATAGATAGTAAACTAGAATTTGGGCACCATTTTGAGAACAAAAATTAAATGGAATGGGGCCACCAACAGCGCCTACAGTATGATAAAAACAGTGGGATATGTACACAGCATCTTGGAAAATATGCTCATACAATAACAACGGCAATGGCCACCTAGATGCAATATTAAAAATGGCTCTAAAAAAATCAAATAGGCTTACATACTTTTTAAAATTTTACATTCTGACTTAGAATTGCCCAAGAAATTCAATATTGCTAAAATAAACAGGGTGTTCTATTTAAAAATTTAAAATTAAAGGATTTTTCGGTAAAACCAGAAGTGCCTAAAAAGTTAAAAATGTGCGTTAACTCCTCTCTGCTGATACCATTAATTTTTACCAAGTCTAATTTTGATGTGTCCAATACTTCAGAGAGTATGGCTTGTCTAATGAATTCGTTGACACCCGGTATGTATACAGTTACATGTGTTAAACTTTTAAAAACTTTAAAACTTTTAAATTACTTTAGTAAAATTTGTTAAACTAGACATAAACGTCATTTAATTAGGTATTTGTTGTTGTTGTTACAAAATTTCTAATAAAATGTTTTAAAATTTAGAGGCTAAATTAACTTCCTATTTTAACAAATACCAAAGCAAAATTTTATTAAAATCATATAAAGGCACATTTGACATTTTACTAAAAACCCAATTTTCTTTTCAAAGTTCAACATCCTGTTTCCTATAAACATAGCATTTCTCGAACCTATGTTTATATAAAAAAATATTATTAAATTGACTTAGGAATATGACCTTAAGTTTTCTTACCGCAATTAGGAAACACTCTGTATACACGTTACGAAAGTTATTTTATACTTTAAAAACTGTTATTTCTATTTGTAAGTAACGGCTTTGGGTTATTATTATTGGATAAACATACAACACATACAAAATTATTTAACTACAGTTCTCTAGCTAAAATCACTTAAATTTACCTAAATATTTAAAACTATAATAAATTAATTGTTTTCATCTAAATGATTACCATACGTCCCTTAAACTCTAAATATAGAGATGCAAATATTTGTTTATTTAGTAGATCTGGTATATGGAACTGGTTTCAATAATTTATTTGTTTACCATATAAGCCAAAGCCAAGTTTAATTTTCCAATAACCCAATAGTTGCTTCGCAATTTTGCCAGTAAATTTACCGGGCTAAAATGGTAAACAATATATTTATATAAAGTGCAGTCGTTTTAGTACATTACATTACGAGTGTGAAAACTGAATAATTTCACATAATATGGAATATTGTTGCGCGAAGCAGTTAGCCGAGTGCAACAAACCCACGAGTGTTTTACACACACGAGAATTATTTCGAAAATTATTACCAAAATTGTTCCAAAATTCTCACAATAATAAATTCATATATTACACGTTCGAGAATTCTAACAAACATTTTCGCTTTTAAACTATTAAAAATGTTCTATATTTTACATACTTACCATAATCGGAAAAAGACGCGAAAATCGGCGCGAAACTATTTTTAAAGCCAGTAATGTGATTTGACGTTAATCCGTAGATTAAAGAAAAAATAGATACCTGTTGCGAAACCTACTAGTAACAAATTATCGCTTACCAATATGTACCATAATATAAAGAACACAAAAACCTTTTGTTATTTATTAATTTTTAACCATTTTAGGTTATGTCAAAATTAGTAATTTAAGCGGGTTTTACATGGCCAAATTTGGAGTTAGAATCTTAGGGCATTAACCAACTAGGGGCAGCCTTGCTGATTTGCCTTGTGAACAGCTTGCGTGCTAAAGAAAAGTAGCCGATTTTTTTTGCTTGTTAATATTGAACTAATTTTCTGTCTATGTTAAGCACGCTTTTTGCCACTACCCAGAAAAATACAAGCTTGATGAATCAAATCCAGTCAATTGTTTATATAGCATCTTTAACTTTGATTTTTTTCAACATAGCCAAACCCCCACCATTCTTTTTCTATATATTAGCCTTATTCGTTTTAAAGCACGATAATATCAGAAACAAAACAGCAAACAGTTATAACATTCTGTTTTTTTTTGTTTACTTAAATGAAGCGAATTAATCATAACTTGAAGACAACACCGTCAGTTTTATCAAGAGAAAATTTTAAAGACGTATTTTTACAATAAAATACCAAAAAATAATTTTATTTAATTATCAACAAATAAATTGGGGCAAACCATGCCCTGTAAAGCAGGCTTTACAACTTTTTGCAAAGTGCGCATTAGCATCACAAGAATTCTTGCAATAATTCTAGTAAAATTTACTGAAAGTATAAAACAGAAATAAATGCACTATTACCAACACTATTACCAAAAATCATATTTTAATAATAAAATATAATTTAAACTGCTTTAATTACATTTTTAGTGTTTAAATAGCAAATAAAAAAATTATTATTATTTAATATTTTTTTAGTGATTTTATATAAATGTTTAAATATTTTATTTAACACCCAACCCAGCTAAACCACCTCTGTAAAAAGATTTTATTAACATTTTGCTTTAAAAATAGACGTAGTTTACTTTTAAAGCACAATTTTAATTTTAAATATTTTGCGAAATCTATATGCAATCTTAGCATTTTTCTTTTTGTGAACTATATATTTTTTTAAGCAACATTTTTTATTAAGAATTACTTTTATTCGTAAAATGATTTTTATTCATTTGTCCTTTTATAAATCCCTTACATGGGCAGTATGTTACTTGTATTTTCACATATACCTAATGGAGAGTAGGTAAATTTTACTTTTATTGTATGGTAGTGACTGCTTTTTAATAAAGAAATAAAAAACAAATTAAAACGATAATTTTAATATTATGGTATTGGCCATTTTCTGGCTTTAAAATGGTACCAGATATAAAAGTCTTTAATATTTTATCCTATATTTCAAGACGCTCATTTTGACCTAGTGGAAAATAGGATTCCGGTTAAAATTAATTAAGCACTCCCATACTACCGACAATGGGATCTTGTTTAGTGTACACAACTCCATTGTGTGATACAAAATCCTGTTCCTTAACGTCCTGAATACAGGATTAGGGCCGTTCTTGAATTACATTGCGTCAATGAGAATCCTGATTTTATCCTTGTGAGCCTTGTAATTGATGGGACTCAATTGATATTATATAACAGGGTTGTGTTTACTTGATATTGCATATTGTACCATGTAACAAAGGTGAACTAATAAATACCACCAAAGTGGGCATTTTTGTTAATGAGAACAGTTTCGGACTGGGCCACCGGGCAACCGGGCAAATTCCCGGTGGGACAACTCCTTGGGGTCACTGGAGGGGCCATCCACGGAGGTAAAGTGAGAAATAAATCCAGAGTAATAAAACAAATGAGATAAAAAGGTCAGCAAATTATCATCTGCAGTATAATAAAAAAACTTAAATATTAAAAACATTTAAAAAGCTCGAAAGAATTTTAATTTTGCAATATTACGCCTAAGATTTTTAGTTGGGCTTGACCCAATATTAAATCTTAAAAAAAAACAACTTATTTTTGTTTGTTGTCAGTATGTCTGATAATGGTCAATATTTTGTCAAAAATAGTTGGATTCTTAATAACATTTACGGTACGTTAGTCTTAAGACTTTCAGCATTTGTGTACTGTCAAAAGATATTATTTAAACTACGATTGTAAACATCGTGATTTAAAACACAGACAGGGTGTC
This sequence comes from Listronotus bonariensis, assembly GCA_014170235.1. Lineage (NCBI taxonomy): Eukaryota > Metazoa > Arthropoda > Insecta > Coleoptera > Curculionidae > Listronotus > Listronotus bonariensis. The sequence goes on along the minus strand of JACEGR010001803.1, from coordinate 145,519 downwards.
AAAAAATGTATTCTGAATTTAATTTTTTTTAATTGTTTTGTTAATATAAAGTGTATTATTACAATAATCTGCAAAAGGGGGTTTTAAAAAGTAAATAATTAAAATCTGCCAATCATTTTGTTGTAAACTCTAGAGGGCGTCACCTGCTGTGTCTTATATAAATTTAAATTAAAATACCTTTTTTGAGTCATCCTGAACGTAATTTCTAGGTTTTTTTATTTTAAAAATATATTTTACATAAAAAAGCCGTTTTCGTGATATCTGGATTAAAAAAAAACAATTCCTGCATTTCCAGGTCTAAGGCATACGGGGTGTTTTAGAATAATTTGCTAATTTTTAAAAGTAATATTCTTTAAGTGATTTTAAACATAGGTTTACATAAACCTTTGGCCTAGATGGCTTAACTTTTAAAAATCAGGACGGTAAACTTTAAAAAAGGTTTTTTTTTACTACTTTGTATCTTCAAAGTTTCAAGCCATTTAGGACATACGTTTATTTAAAGTTACCGAGAAATTTCCACTGTTAAAGATTGACACCTATTTATATTATATAACACCCTGTATATCTTAGACCTGTGTATACAAGTATTTTATCATATTGTATAAAACAACTGATTGCAAAGCACAATTATGCAATAAATGTTTAGATAGTTAAATTCGTATAAATTTATAGATTGAGTAGTACAAGGCAAGAATTTAAATTACTAATTTAATAATTTATTTAAACAAAATTATTATAAAAATGGTGGCGTCTAATTGGTCTATTTTATATTAGAGAAAATAATTATGTAGAATTATCACCTTAAATTTCGTACTTGACTTTCAAATTACCATAATATTTTATTTTTACCCAGTAAGTAATATTTTTGTTGTTTGGTATTTAATTTTTTTACTTCCTGTTAATCCTTGTATTTATAGAAAGTATAATTTATGCCAGTGTAAAGATACCCCTTTTTTTTAACTAAAGCGTTATTCTGTTTTTCCTTAAATGTGCCAAATAACATAGCTGCAGGTAAATTTTGCACTAAGGAAATTGTCAGATCGGAGTTACGAGGATTTAATTATTTTCAAAAACGTTTTTTTTTTTAAATTTAAGTGTTTTAATCGAATGTTTGGTTTTACATTTTAAGGTTTATTATAGTTAATTGTAATAAAGGTAAGACTAATACATATTCTTTCTGATAATTAAAAAGGTTGGTACTATTTTTTTTTTGCTGATTTTTATGTAATAGGAATGTAAAAAAAAGTATATTGAATCGTAAAAATTGTACTAAAAGGAGTTGATACAAAATGTGCATCAAACATTCTTTATAAGTCTCAGTTGAGAATTAAAGACATCAGTGGATGAAGGTGCTATGTAACATATGAGTATGCTGACACTTGTACTGCAATAAGTTGAGATTTGCTCATTTTAACCTAAAAGATGTCAATATTTTTTTATACATAAAAAATGTTTTTTTTGTTTGTTTGTGATGTAAAATCCGTAAAAAAACAAAAACAAAAAAATCTTTATCCAAACGTGTTAAAATCTCGACTACTCAAAAGAAGTACTTGTAACATAACGTCTTTAATTGTCTTATCCTTGTTTACCCGTAGTTCGGCAAATATTAGGTTTAAACTATAAATATAGTCTGCCAGACATTTTTCTAATGAACACATGGGTATTAAATTTGCTACCTAAAATGATTTAGATACTAAAGCTAGACCTTAATAAATTTAATCTATTTATTATTTTGGTGTGATTACCTCTAAATTAAATAAAAAAATTATTTAGTGCAAACAAGCTTATTACTTTAAAACAAATATTTTTAAAAGAAAGGTAAAAAAATATTAGAATAATTGTCTATAAACTTTTTTATGACAATACATTAAATGTATTAAAATCGGCTTGTATTTCTATTTTACACCGAGTTAGTATTGTTTTTGTTCTTTAGTATTTACTTACCAAATGTTCATCTACTCCAGAGCCTTGTATTCATAGAGAGTATAATTTAAGCCAGTGTAAAGACACCCCTTTTTAGTTAACTGAAGCGTTATTTTGTTCTTCCTTAAATGTGCCAAAAGACACGGCTCCAGCTGAATTTTGCATTAAGAAAATTAATGTCAGATGAGAACTACAACGATTTAATTACTTTCGTAAAGTCGGTTTTTTTGAAGTTGGCTTGCTAATAAAATCGGATGTTTTGTTAAAAATCTTTAGGTTAAATATGCCTGAACCAAAATAAACTTGCACACTTTTTAGGTAACAATAACTTTTTATCTGTTTCGCCTGTCTTTTTATTTTTACAGGTCTAATAGGGTAGATATGTTTTCTTTAGGTTTGTCAATTTTGGTCCAATATATTAAGTCAGAACCGGATTTACGGGACTGTTTTTCAAAATGTTGCATTTATACTCGTTGCAAAAGAAATCGTATTTAGCTACAATTAAGCTAATACGTTTTTCTTGTAGACAAACTATGGAAAATGATTCAGTAGAAGCAAATCTGTTAATAGTTTAAGGATACAAAAACTATGGTTATTTTTGTTAAATGATGAGCCCCAAAACGCATGCATTTCTCTAGATTAAAAAAAAAATAGTGTGCTTAAATCAAAAATGTAAGGTTATCGTGGTTCTTGAATTGGATGCGGATGCAACTTAACAGTAAAATAATTAAAATTAAACGTATTAGCTCAATTGTTAATAAATTCGATTTATTTTGTAACAAAGTTAAATGCATTATTTAAAAAAAAGTCCCGTAAGTCCAGACCTAACTAAATCTATTCAACCGAAATTAACACACCTGGAGAAAACATATATACCCATTAGCCCCGTAAAAAAGTCAGCGAGACAGATAAAAAGTTATCATTAGTTGTGTGCAAGTTTAATTTGGCCCTAACTATTTGTGGTCAAATGAAAACCCACATGCAATACAGGAATCACATTTTTCAAGAACAGTTCTCTGTTAATGTGTGGGCAGGAATCCTGGGAGATAATTTGATAGGTCCATTTTTCCTTCCGGGAAGATTAAATGGCGAGATATATCGTCGTTTTCTTGAAGAGAATTTGCCTATTTTACTGGAAAATGTGCCACTTAGACTAAGGAATGAGATGTGGTTTATGCATGACGGTGCCCTGCACATTTTAGCATCCAAGCGCGAGAGTTTTTAAATCAAAATTTCAATAATCGTTGGATAGGTAGGGGAGGGACTCAACCATGGCCTCCTAGGTCGCCAGACCTTAATAGTTTGGATTATTTCCTTTGGGGACATCTAAAAACATTAGTTTACCAAACACCCATTCAAAAGAAGAAGAACTGAGAAATCGAATAATGGACTCTTGTAGAACGATTGAAAATACTCCAGGAATTTTCCAGAGGGTACGCGAATCAATGAGGAGAAGATTGGATGCGTGCCTACAGGCAGGGGGTGGGCATTTCCAACATTTATTGCTGATTTTGATCTGGTTTTTCATCCTGTTTTTATTTAGTGTTCGTCTGTTATTTTTTTTTTTAATATTTCATGTTGATTAAAAAAGTTAATTTACAAAATTGTTTCATTTTTTTCAAAACACATGCATCGGTTTCAAACCAAACCAAACCAAACCAAAATATTTCGAAAACGATTGCTCCTAGCGTCATCTAATAAGAGTACCTTTTTTACGTAAAAATGACTAAGGAATCCATTTCTTTTAACAAAAATGTAAATACAGGGTTGTACAAAAGTCATGAGCCTTTGAAAGTGAGAATATACATGTGGCTAGCGCCCTCTACAAGTAAGAGCTAAATTCACATTTCTCATGTCAAAAACCCCCAGGTACCAATTTTCGTTCGGAAATCGGCATTATTTACAAAATTATGCAGAAAAAACATAAATAAAAATAAAACTTTGACACCCTGTATCTTGAAAGCGAAGCATCTTAGACCACACGTTCATAGGTAATTTTTACCTTAAAAATACTTGAAAAATCACTCTCTGAAATATCGGACACTTATTAAATAACAACCTGTATATAAAAACCTATAGGTGTAATTAATAAATAAATTGTAAATGAAAACATTTTTGGCTACTATTATTTACACGGTTCTATAAATTAAAAAAAAGCGTTGACATTTTAAATTTTTAAGATAACCAAAAATTCTCTAATGTCATTTGATGGTTAAAATGTAGACTAACCAGAACTAACCATAAACAGATTATACAGTGTGTCTACGTAAGTTGGGGTGATATGAGAAACATTTTTATTAATAATTAAAAATAAAATATTTTTTATAAAAAGTTTTGCTTAGTCCAAAACATAAAATATCATCATAAGATTTCAAATTGTCTCAGTCTTTTACGAGGTTTGACCAAAAATGTAATTAGTTCTCAAGAGTAAAGTACCTGTATTTTTGCTAATATCACAAATAGTTATAAACAAAAGATGTTTAAAATTAAAAACTAGTTTTAAATATACAATATTGGTATTTACAAAAAATTTTGATTTCAATCGTAAAAATTTAATTTTGTACATCTGCGCATTGTACATTTTCTTGTTTTAGTAACAATAAATTTAAAAGTTTCTTTAAAACCATCCTATGACATCTAAAATCATAAAATGTAGTGCACTAATCTGCTGCCGCTGCTAAGTTTTTACCAGTATCGCCAGAAAAAAATTATTGCATATTAGGAAGTAATTTAAAATTTTTAATATATTTTCTTTATAACCATTTTTGATGTTAGCAAAAATACAGGTACTCTTAAGCAAAAATTACATATTTCGCCAAACCTCGTAGATGACTAAGATGACTAATAAAATTTGATATCTGATGGTTGTTTTTTGGTTTTGGACCACTAAAAACTTTCCATAAGGAATAACTTTATTTTGTAAAATCAATAATAAAAAGTTTTTCGTATGACGTCAACTTACGTAGAGACACTACACACACAAGTGGTAAACCGTAGGACATTTTTAACGTTTATGAAAACTGATCCTAGTGCAGGCGCATAATAATAAGAAAATAGTTATTGTTTAATTTAAAAAATAAAATTTTAAAAAATTAAAAACTACCAATAAAATGTTAGTTAAAAAATAAGGAAAATAGCAAAACTATAATTTAAATAATATAAGTTTTTGTCGTCTAAGAAGATAGTCTAAAAATATAAAAGAATATTTTTAGGTAATTCAAATACTAGATATTTTGAAATATCTTTCGAAAAGGATTTTTAAAAATTTAAAGTACGTTTAAAGTAACAGCTGGTTTAGTGACGTGATAACTAAACAGGTTTGAGCGAATAACAACAAGCGATTAAAGGGCGGGCTACCAGTATATGAATAACTCTCTCTTCCTATTTTTTTAATATTACTTCCATTATACGACATAATGTATGAAGCTTATATCGCTATAATTAAGAAAACAAAAGTTATAGTATCTACCATTCTATCAGTTACGCTGGGTAAAACTTAACATAAAAGTTTAAACGCGTTTTTCTCGAAACTCGCTTTTAGATACGGTCGCCACCATATCCCAAGATCTAATAAACCGACCTGCTTTACATTTAGCACAAAAAATCTTTAAAAATCTCTTTATTACATAAACCATCTATAGGACAATTTGGTTGTCCTTTCGATATGGTATTTTGGTTTATTAATTGACAAGTTAGTAAGCTCTATTGGTAGTGACCCTCTTTTGATCCTGGTTGCTTTGAGTTCAAATTTTGTGTACATGAGACGTACCTAATGTGGATTTTTCTAATTGTATTATTAAAACTTTTAAAGTGCTCTGCTCATTAGAAATTAAAATAAAGAAAATACTGATCTAATATTTAAAATTAATTAATGATACAAAAAAAATTAAAAAATATGAAAATTTTAAAACTGGGACAAAACAAAAAGTTAATTTACCCATTTCTTAAAGTAATTTAAAGCTATTTAGCAAAGCACATTTAAAAAAATTGTTATTAAAAAAATCTTTTAACCAAAGCATTCATATCTAATGCCTAGTTAAAATCGGCAAACCAACTTTAGCAAAAATAATTAATTCGTGGAAATTCCTGTTTAGTTTCAATGCGCTTTATTTTTAGTTTGAGCTCCGAGTCAGGTCTTTGGGTATGTTTTCAATAGGAAACGCATTGCAGTTTCAAATTTGAAAAGACTAACTTCATCCAGAAGTAAATTAAATAGTTTTTCCTAATATAGTGTACTTAGGATTTATGTCAATAACACTAATGAGTTTTAATTAAATTTTAAAGCTATAATTTATATTCATTTGACTGTTGTATAACATATTTTAAAACCATTTTTTTAACTTATTTATTTTTATTATTTTTTTAATTACAGACTCCTATACTTTGAGAGCACTGGTCGTGGTAAACCGAACTTACGTTCTGAGCATTGTGCATCACATTTTGAAATAACCCTATTTGGTATAAACAAAATGTATATGTAGTCAATGCTTTACAAATAATTTATTTCTTCAGTTGTGCCAGAAAGTATTTGTTCTTTTTAATCCAAAGAGTTTTTGTGTGAATCCCAAGTCAAACCATTTTTAAAGTTATTTTTTACTCCTAACACTTTTAGCTTTTTTGATTTAATTTAGAGAAGAGCTAATTGCCCTAATAATAAGGGTAAAGTAAAATAAAAAGGAAACATTCTTAGTCTGGGGGTTAAAATTTTTTACCTAATAAACAAGAAATTTTTGAAAAAAGGTATATTACTTAGGATCTTAATGTTGCCCACTAATTTTAAAAATTAATTGGATGCAAATTTTTAACTGCATTTTTTTCTTTTTTTTAACGTTTAAAAGCACCTGGCAATAAACAAATATGACCATTTCAAGCGCAAGTTTTACTCTTGTTGTAAAAAAGATTGGTTAGTATTTTCTTTTATTACATTTATACAGTTTTTACCTTATGACTTCTAATTGGCATAAAAGAAAATGTTTTTAAATATTAGGAAAATAAATTGCAAAAAAATATCTATGATTAATTTTTAAAACTAAAGGGCCATCTCAAGATATTAAGTAATACCACTATTTATTTCAAACATTTTCTTTTTAATAAGTTACAAATTTGACGCTCAGGCTAAGAAAAAGAAAATAGAAAATGCGTTTTACTTTACTTAAAAATAATCATTCGTCGCTTAAAAAGAACTTCTATAACACAAAAGAAATTCCTCTTTTTTGACATTTAAAGCTTTCGGCAAACAGCGAACGCGACGGGAAAGCAGCGCGGCATCGAACCATTGTAATACATAAAATCCTTGCTTAGCGTTACGTTGCCGTCCCACCTGGCGTGTCACGGACGTGTTTTCATATGACATTGTCGCGCTGATGTCCCGCCAACGCACGGTCGCGCGCTCGCTATTTGTCGGAAGCTTTAAGCGTAAGACAAAGCTCCCGCTTTCAATGTCATTTACCTCTTAACGTTTCGTTGGTCTCACAGGATTTGTCAAAGTGGCTGTACCGCGTCCATGGTGAATAAAAAAGCAGGAGTGCTGTTGTAAAAACAACTATATTTGTACTGTATACTCTAATACTTGGTGCTGATTTTACTGAATAATGCTTTTAGTACGTTACCAACGGTTAAATTATATCTTATCGTGAAACAACGACAGTTGCTCTTATAAAATAACTCTTACTTTTAGTGTTATTGATGAACCCGGTATAGCCACTTTGATAAGTCCTGTAAGTCAGGCGAAATACGTATGTTAGTCAGTCCCTGCGCCAGCAATAAAATTGGCTTTATAATAATAACTCTTTTAATTTTGACAAGTCTACAACGAATATTCATACCGTCATATATGGAAGCGACGCTTTCACCCAGCATGTTAATGCCAAACGTCAGCCCAGTCCCATACCCGAAACATTTGACACTGACAGGCTGGGCTAAAGGGCCCTTTTATATATGGCAGTATGAATATTTGTTGAAGAATCTCTTTCTAAAAAGGCTTAAAAGTACTATTATCATAAACCTAATCTCATTACTGGCCCAGGAACTGTGTGGCTTTGTTTAAAAACATTCTTTTAATAGCAACGTCATTCTTCCGAACTTGATCTTTAAAAACACAATTATTTTAAAAATATGTTTATCCTGAAGCACCATTGTATGTCCTAAATGTAAAATTAGCTGCCTGCAAACTCGTTTTATTTCCTTGGTGTTATTAAAATATTTAATAATTAACTTCTTACATTTTTTGATACACGTACACAAAATACACGTTCTACCTATTCTTATCCTGACTATTTGATATTGTGCCCTTAAACAACATTTTTATTGTAAATTTTACAAAAACAAAAATGTAAAATATATTAAAAAGCTTTTGCATGGTTTAAACCCAAGATGCAATAATTATATATTAACTTTTTGCAGTGGTATACAAGGAATATCAAAAAATATGAATTTTGCTTAAGAGGAATGTACCTTTGTTTTTATAATATCGAAATTTTTATAAAGAAGGAATGTTTAGCATTAAAGAAAGCTTTTAAACATGCAATTTGGTTTATTTGAAAGAAAAAACTCTTTTTACATATTTCCTGCTACAACGAGCGTTTCTGTGACTTTTTGCTGTCTTAAAAGTTCTGGTTAGTCCACTAATGTACACACCTAATTTTTTTACCATTACCGGATAAAAAATAAAAAAAAGTTTTTGTGAAAATTAACAAATTTACATATTTTAATGTTATATTTAATTCCAAGCGTCTTGTTTTTTTATTAAAATTTTCAATATTATGAAAAAAGAGGTACCTGCCTCTTGATAAAAACTAATATTTTTTAACATTTTACAAATACCACTAAAAAAATAAATATCATATAATTGGATATTACACCATTAAGAACTTTTTGTATGGAATAAATTATTTTCGTAAAATTATTAATAAAAGTTTTCCATATGGTGCGAACTTAAGTAGACACTCTGTATTAAAAAATCAACAAATCTAAAATCCTAAATCAGTAGCAGTATATATTTCCTAAGTTTTAATAACCCATTTTTTAATTGTACATGTTTTAATTTAAAATTTATCCAATATTTAAAATTTCGTTTGGTAATTAAAAAAGAACCGAACGTAGTAGAAGCTATAATTCAGTTAAAAACTTAATTAAACTTTAATCATATTAAAGTCGTTACCACGATGTTTATTAATTATAACACTTCACTGCTTCAAGTAATGAAAATCTAGAAATCAATTTTGACTTGTGAATCTAATTTTTTTTTCTTTATATTAGGTGCGGATCAAATGAAAGTCACGAAAAAAATTAGTTTGTTAAGGTTATTCATAAATTTACCTAAGTAAACATTTTCAAAATTAAAATTTAATAAAGTAAATTATTAAAAACTATTTTTAAATAAACTAATGGCTTATTATACTCCATAAAGTTAATGCTTATAATGAGAGAAGTAATAACGGCGAATTACATAAGTAAAAATGGATGTAACACCAAAATATATATTACATTTTAAAAATACGATACTAGTACAAAATTTCGTAAATGCATAAGTTAAAAACTTAGCTTCTAAAAAAAAGGCAATAAAATTGTTATCTTAAAAACAAAAATCACCCAAGAAAACGGATATCTGTAAATCAAAGTTTAAAATTAAAAAAATATCTACTAACCAGAACTAGGTAACAATTAAAATATATATATATATTTTATTTAAAATCATAGTGCTTTATTAAGTTTTTTTTATCTTTGTGACATCCCACGAAGTATTAATACCAGAGTACGATAAGTGTTGAGTTTCCAGATGTACAGATCGACACACAAATATAAAGCCATCGAAAAGAATGCGGATAAAATATGCGAGGCAGCAGCGACGTTGTCAAACACCTTTTTTAAATTTTCCTTTAACTGTTCTTGCCTATAAGTCACGTAAAAAAGAAATCTCCCTTGGTCATCTTAGTCTATTTTATTAATATTTTGGAAATTTAGCCAAAGTTCCTCTAATTAGTTTTACCTTGTTAAAAAAATAAATGCCAGATTATCTACGCATCTTTGGCAATAACAAAAAAGAAGGTGGAGCATACGCAAGTAGAAGGTATGCGCCAAGATGAACACCGCGGATACTGATAAGCAATTGGTCAATTCAAACCGCGTGACGAATGCGATTATTTGTGGCGCAAGCAGTGTCCGTTCCAAAGGCGTAGAGAGCAGGCTAGAAATATTATTTGTTTAGTTCTTGAATTTAAAACGTTTTAAGTAATATTTTATAACTTTTATGAACCAGGTAAACAAACAATAAATTCATACACTTGTGGTCAAACTTAATATAGCCAAACCCGTGAGGTGATTGCCAATGTTTGTCGAATTTGTGATTAGGAATGCGACACCAATTTATTAAAACTGCCACTTAAACGAAACGAGAGAAAGGGTCGCGATGTGTATTAGTGTTAGCCTAAGTTCTGTAAAAAAATTACAAGAAAGACGTCGAACGAATTCAAAATATGCCGGATCAGTTATTATCATCTTCTGGTAAAAAGAGGCCTCGTGTTTCTGCGGTCAAAAATACCGATGGGTTCGACTTTAGTACAATTAGGCAAAATATACAAAAGTTTTATTTAACCCTAAAGCAACACTAAAGAAATACTCCGGAAGCTAAAGAATAACAATAACTTTTCATTTCCCTGTAAAACGTTGAGACGTTTTTAGAGGCAAATTGATTTTATTGGCGACAATGCCAAAGTTAACGTAATTTTTTAGTAGAGAGACCCAATATATTGCACTGGATATACAAATATATTCGTGCTATTCGCAAATATAGGAAAGAAGGCCGCAATGTGATTTATATTGATGAAACATGGATAGACAATTACCTAACCTTTAAATCTTGTCGGCAAAGTGCAAAAGTTTTCGAAGTAATGAAAAATGTTAGATCTACAGGTTCTACAATAAATCCTCGGTTGCAACCAATAATTTAACGAAAGGAGAGAAAATTCTAAAGAATATCTAATAAAAAAGATTTCCAAAATTATTGTTTCCCAATTTTTACATGTTTTATTTATTTATATATATGTTATTTAACTAGAACGACATTATTCAGAAAAATGAAATATTTGGTCATTAAATGCAATAAAATTATTCTTGAATTTAAACATTAAACTATAATATAATGCACTGAATTGTATCCGCAGTTGGTTTCTTGTGAAACACTTTTTAAATATTGATACTAAATAGGAAAATTGCTTTTTAATGTTTCAAAAATTATTAGAGCATTACTCTACAATTGTTTCGCCTTTCTAGGGCTTCATCAAGAGTATACGAAGTACTCTTGATGAAGCCCTAGAAAGGCGAAACAATTGTAGAGTAATGCTCTAATAATTTTGAAACATTAAAAAGCAATTTTCCTATTTAGTATTAATATATAATATAATGTATAGCGTAGCACGCCTTTGGCGACCACGTGTTGTCTAAAATTTGACTTCTGACGGACATATTCGTATGTCGATCTGTATAATCCATCTTTTCTCCCTTACTCTAAGCGACCTTTACCCATCTGTTAACCGTATTAAAACTGTTTTATAATAAATGTAGTATTTAAACAGTAGAATTGCTACATAAATGCCTAAAAAGTATGGTTAAGGCAATAAATAATAAAAAATATTCCCAAACACACTTTGTGTAATGGTCACCCCAATTTTTTAAAACATTTTTAGGCTGGTTAAGAAAACATGTGTGTTTTAATAATACAGAATGTACCAAAAACTTGTAATAATTTTTAAATTTAAGAAATTCGGGGTCGGCTTACTCATGTAACTTTTTAATTTTTTAAGTATCAAAAAAATTAGGCACAAATAGATATAATTTTTTTACGAAATTTGTTTTGGTTTAGCAGAAGCCTACTTTAACTTTTATATTTAAATAAGACACTTAAGTTATTTTACTAATTTATTGAGAAAATGTAATATAATGTTACCAACAAAAATATGAATATTATAATTATTTTATTTTTACTTGTTTATTATAAACGCAAATTTTGCTAAATGGTCGTTTAAACATTTTAATTAGAAGATGCTAAAGAACATAATATAATAAACATTTTAAAGAAAAACCAGTAACTATCTTTTTGGTTTTTGATGTTACTATAGTAATTTACAATTTAAATCTATTAATTTTTAAATATGTTATGTCAATACAGATTTTTTAAGTATGCGCCACAAAGTGGTTAAAGCAACTATAGGTTTATTGTTCCTTTTTTAAATAAAATGTTTACCTAATATGTATAAACGATTACTCTTAAAAAAGATCCTCTTAATAAATAAAAAGGGTAAAATGAATTGACCCATCCCAGGTGAACTCATCGGTCATGCCTTCACCCTGACGGAAATGGAGCGTCAAGTTACAAACTATAATGACGCCATTCCTTTTACTTCCGAACTCGATGTATGAGCCAATTACCGCTTTGTCCTCTTCGGACGTTTTTCTAGAAAAAGTTTATTAGGTACAGTATCACCGAATGAAGACAAATCAATATGTTATTTAGAAATGTTACATATAGTATTACAATCGGCAAAAAGAAATTACGTATTTATTTATTTATATTTTATGTTTAAGAAAACCCACGAAGTTTAAATATTAAGTTTTAAAGTAACGTGAGTACTGAAATTTTAGATGTTTAGTCAATCCCATTCTTCTCTTTGATCAATGTTGTCCAAGCACTAAACAATGCAGTTTTGAAATTTCACAGCAACTTTTTTAGACAACGTGATAGTCTTGCGGAAATTATTTTTAATAACAATTTCAACATTTTTTTATGACCCACAGAGGTGTATGTAGAGCTTAAGAACTTAAAACCCTAAGTGCAGGATTTTTACTTGTTAAGCCAATTCTTGCTTGTCTTATTTTCAAGTCGAAAACCATAAAAAAATTACATTTTGTAGTACTAGACTGCGGTTTTTGCTTCATTTTTTTATATACTCAGGTTCACACCATACGGAAAACCTATTAATTATTAATTTTACGAAAAAATGATTTTGTATAAAAAGTTCTGCATGGTCTAAAACCTAAAATGTAATTATAAGGTAATAATTTTTGCAGTGGTATACGAGGTATGTTAAAACATGTAAATTTAGCTTAAGAGAAAAGTACTTTCATTTTTTATAATATCTAAAATTCTTATAAGGCAGATATTAAGGACTTAAAATACCTTTATTATATGTAGATTGGTTTATTAAAAAAAAATAACATTTTTTTCTGCGACAACGAGCGTTCCTGTGACTATTTGCTGTTTTGACAATTCCTAAGCTTTCTTTACATATTACATTTCGAAATAAGTATGCACACCTACACCCAAAAATAGGTTACGATGTTTAAGGAATATATTCATCCGAATTATTGCACAGTGATATCTTTCAGCAGGATGATTTTAGATTCAATTGGCGCAACACCCAAAAATTAACACTGGACCCCCTACACCCCCGAAATATTAAAATACGGGATATTTTGATCTGAATTTGTGCACAGAGGTACATATCTCTTAGCATGATGATTAAAAGGTTTAATGGGCGCAACCCCCTTCAAAACTGACCTTCCACGCCCTCCAAAATCTAAAAATAAGCAAAAACTATGTTACAGTGTTTACGGGATATATTTATCTGCATTTTTGTACAGGTATAGCTCTGGTGCTAACAGTATGCTGATCAAAAGTACTAATTGGTGCATCCCCGAAAATTAACCCCAGACCCCATGTCGCCCAAGTGATTTTGGGGGTTGCGCTAATTGGGACTTTTTCGCAGAAGTATAAAAAATGCAGATAAATATATCCCTTAATTACTGTATCATACGGGTTGCACCAATTAAATCTTTTATTCATCATGCTGAGCACAAATATAGAAGAAAATATCCTTTAAACATCGTAACTTACGGCGTATTTTGGGTTTTTAGGGGCGTGGGGGTCAAGGGTTGATTTTGGGGTGTTTGCGCCCATTGAATCTTTAATCATTATGCTAAGAGACCCCAACCACTAACCAGAACTTATTAGAGCCTGTATACTACAACTAAAAACTTTACAAAAAGGTTGTAGCTTAGTTTAGTATTTTTGTTGACGTAGTTGGTACAAACTGCTTTCGCTTATTTTTTTATATTTTTTAATTCACCCAAATTATTACTCTAGTCTATTGATTTATAAAGTACAGATAAAACAAAAAGAAGTTTTTAAAGTATAATATACCCAAATATTTTTTATACCCCTAGCAACACCAAAATATATCATAGTTTCATAAATTCATAATTTACATTTTTTCTTTTTTTTTTGAACTCCAAAATATACCATAGTTTCATAAATTCATAATTTACATTTTTTTCTTCTTTTGACATTCTACGAAGGCTTATGCCTATGCACTAGAGTACTGTAGTTGTCGGGCTAATAAATGTATACACTTGTTTTTCCCTGTGTTGTTACCAGTGTCTAAGCACCGAAACATGCAGTTTTTGCATTTAACAGCACTTTTTAGTAAACACGATAGTACAACCACCAACCTTGCTAAGAAGACGCCTGGAGAACAAACCCAGGCCTTCTAAGTTAAAGATCAAAGACTCTTTTTACTGCACTACCTAAAAGACAACTTGTTTAGATATTTGTTGTAGTTAAAATTATTTCTATTTTTCTTTATTAAATAATACTGTGCGATTTAAACAAAAACTTTAAAACATAAATTATTATGTAATACTAAAACTCATAAGTTTAAAATGCAGGTTTTATCTTTAACCTGAACTGTCTTGCAAAAACTTTCTTGATCCCGTTAATCACGGATAAAGTAAAAAGAGCTACGTCATGCAGCTTTTATTATTGAATAAAGAAGGAAAGTTTTTCATTCATCGTATAATTTTACATCATTTATCTAAAAGTTTATTAAATAAATGTCTTGTGTTATTATATTAAACAGTTGGTGAATTCAATTTTCAGTAAAATAAAAAGTTGCAATAACAAACGTATATTAATGCTTTATGCAAACGGAGTAGATAGTGTCCCAACTCTATTTATACAAGAAGTATATTTGCTGTTGTACGAGATACAAAAAGAAAATTGATTTAAAAATATTTGTTTAAAAACTTTAAGTTTATTAACAGTTTTAAAATATATACAAAGTAATATCTCAAAAACAAAGTTTTTATTGTGAAGTAAGTACATATTCAGTGCATTCCAATTAAAACGAGCCACCCTCTATAACTCCGTTATTTCTACAGTATTTTAATAAAAAAATATTCCGGTGTTCCTTTTATGTAATAAAGTTCAGGTCGTTTCCGGCTAAACCGGAAGTAACAGAAAACAGAAGAGTCCATGAAATATTGCACGTATAGGTAATACAGCTACGTTTTAAATTTTATTTTAATATTTAAAAAAATATATAACAGTTTACCAGGGCTAAAGACACTAAGTATTTAAGGTACGTTTTCTTAAAAACTACTAAAACGATTTTGAAAAACTAAAGTTTGTTAAAAATATAATTAAGGTCCCTTAGCACAAAGCATCATTTTATTTTTAACACAAAATGTATCCCCCTAAAAATAAAAATTGACCTGGTTCAGGATTTTTAAAAGTTTACAAATAAGGAAATTAATAAAAAATGGTTGGTTTTTATTGAAATACACTGTATTTACAAGACAGCCGTATTTTAATTCGCCTCGCTTATGTAAAATATTAAAAATTTAGACCAGTCAGTGCCGTACATATTCTATAAACTTGTGTCACAATGTATGTTGGGGCTAATCTCCGAAACTGCCCAACAGACTTTTATATATAAAAAAATTAACCATCTATAAATATGTCCAACTCAGTTGAACCATTCAAAAATTACGATGAAAAGAACTTTTAAAAACAGCACCATATGTTCAAATTAGAGCTAAAAATCTAAAGCTTCTCACGACGGGGTAGATTCTAAAAAATAAAACGGTAATGTAAAGAATTAAAACGCCCTTAAATAAGGTGCCCCTTTTTTATTTAAAAAAGTTACTTGTGCCCCCTTGTCACTACCACAACGTTGCCAATTTAGTTTTTATTTTAAAAAGTACTTTAAGTTGTAACCATTTACATAAATTTTACGTGATGTTATTTTTTTATTATTTAAATTTTAATATTTGTTTTTGAGCGTACCCCGTATAAACACTTTTTTATTTTATTTCTTATTTTATTTGTTTAACCTAATTTATACTGTGGGTAAAACTACACTATACATATTACTATATATATGTATAATTAATAACGCCTAGGTGTAACATACACCTTTATGCGTCACATTTATCCCAATTACCTAAATAATCACTATTATTTATACCAATTATACAATACAACAAATTTCAATAATATTTAAAATAAACAAATAAATGTAATAATAAGATATTTTTATGAATAACACAAATGCTTAATATCCTCTTTAAAGTAAAAACACAGTAAAAAAAAATATGTTTTTTTAAAAAGAGCTACATATTTTAAATTATCTTCTAACTTTTTAAATTTGGTTATATATGGATAAGGATATCAGGTGTAATATCATCGTTTCTTTTGAACTCTCTAGTCTGTAGCTGGCTGTAGCATATTTTTTCAAAGTAAGTAATATTCTTTTGTATTTAGAGCGTTCTTGTTAACATATTTCAAAATTAGTATGATTAAATTTTAAAATAAATTTATTATTTTGTTTAAATAAGTCCTTATAGTCTTATTAAATTATATTAAAAAAAAACAGGAACATTTTAGTGATGAGCATATACATATGTAGGTTTTAATATTTGTTTATTGTGTTTAAACTTCTATCACCATATTTTTTACTGTATTTATACTTTGAAAAGTATATCAAGGTTGGTATAAATCATAAAAAACATCCTAATTATTACATTAAATTATTAATTTATAATAATATTGTAAAAGGAGTGTTTATCCGGGGTATGCTCAAAAATGATTAATAAAATTTAAATATTTAAAAAAATGGGATAATGATACTAGGTTATATAAATTTTTATTGTAGTAACAAGGACTATTATTTAGTAAAAGAAAAAAAAGGGTGTTCCCTAAGAAAAACATCAAGTTGACATTGTAACTTTTTGACGCAATCCTGTATAAAAAATCGAATACTTTTGGTAGATTCTAAGTAAAAAGTACTATAAATAATTGTTTTTACGGTTTTTGCTATTTCTTTTATTAAAGGATATATAGGGTAAAGTCAAAAACGTCAATTTTTCAATTTTCTCTCGTATCTCTTAAATAAATAATTTTATTACAATTCTAACTACGCCGTTTCTCCAAAATCGAGCCTATCACACCTACATCGGTTTTTTATTAACTTCAGTAATAACTGAGATAACCCATAGAAACGCCCAATTTTCCCAACCTGTACAACAATAAAATAAATATGTTTTGCAAGAAAAATACTAAATGGTTTAAAAATCAGCTGGTAAGACTTTGCGGGCTTTAATTCCACATACCAAATTTTATTAAAATACTTAAACTACATAATACATTATAATTTTAATTTATATTCAAGTTCTTCGAAAAAGCCGAACCGCCAAAAACTTTTCTAATCCCTATTACCAACGAAAAGGCAAAAATTGCCACGTCACGCCGCCGTTATTATTAAATAAAAACTTTATATTAGACTTTTTGTTAAAAATTTTCCTTCATCATAAATTTTAACGTCGTTTAACTGAAGGTTTATTTCATAAAACTTCTAGATAAGTATTCGTAACACGAACGAAATGTATGAGGTATTTAATTTCCGGTATATACGAAGATTAAATAAAAAAACAAAGATGAATAAAGGTGTTTGTGGACGAAGAGCGGTTTAAAAGTATAAAATGGCCGTTTAATTGCATTAGTTAACATCATTTTTGTTACACGTAAAGTTATATGTAATTTAAACTTAGCCACATACCTTTTTTAAAAAAAAATACTATTTAAATCTTGTTTAATCACCCTTAATTTTTTTATTTACTATTTTTTTTTATTTTGGTATCGTACTAGTTACATATTTAATAATATTACACGAAATTCCTATTATTGTGTTTTTTATAAGCTTTTTAAAAAATATACAGAATTATTTTAAAGTAAATATATTCCCCTTAATACAGTATGGAGTGCAAGCAAATTAGAACGTTTTTCAAATAACATTATGTTTAAAAATGCTTCGTTTTCGAAATACAGGGTGGTAAAAGTTTTAGGAAATAAATGCATTTTTTATCATAACTTTCCTACCACTTTAGATATGCCCACCAAATTTGGTACATAGACCGTTAGCTAGATGCAATATTTTGTGAGTTCTTTTTTCTCAGTTTATAACTCGCAAAATGCTTCAAGAGGATTATACATAAAACGTCGTGAGCGTCAGCTGCGTCTTCGATGGTGGAATTGTACAGGGAGCTTGAGAGAAAAGATCAATAATAAACTTTTGTTTTTACCATAAATTATACAGGGTGTCCAGAAACTAATATTTAATATTATATTAATATCTAAATACCCTGTACAATTTTAAATAAAAAAAATAAATATAGGTGATGGTACAGTAAATATTTCAAATAGCACAAACTTTTCATTGGGCAATCCCCCATATAAGTAAAGCACGGATCTCGCAATGCTTCATGTCCGCTCCACAGCCTAACTATTGTTTGGTAGTGTTGCCCAGCTCTGCAGCAAGGTCAAGAAATAGTGTGGTCGCATGCTTTACTTTATATGGGGGATTGCTCAATGGAAAGTTTGTGCTATTTGGCAATTTAACATAATATACAAAGTCAAGCGTAAGTAAGGTAAGATATATAAAATTTTAATTTCTGTCAATTTTTTTTTTTAATCCCTGAAACCTTTTATTTTTGGTATAGGTATCGCTAATAAAATTTACGGTATTTTTATATTTTACAATTTAAACTAAACTTATATTCAAGGTAATTTATAAAAAAACACATGTTTAATATGTATCTTTTCCTTGGATAACCCTGTATATTTCCACCTTCGGCGCCGTAGCTGACACTCACAACAATTCATGTACTTAAAGCATTTTAAGAGTTAGGAACTGAGAGGAAATTGGTCTCAAAAATTTGTTGCTAGCTCACAGACCAACACTTCTTTTAACCATTTTCAAAACATTTTTTGCCATAAAAGTTTTTTAAAATGTTTTGCCAGTGGCGTTCAAACATGATTTGTATTAATTTTTTTTTAGGAAAAATAATACGCCACTGCATTTTCCTTGGATCAATATTGTTTTTAAAATATTCGTTTACTTTGAAAATAATTTGGTTTTATAATATTTTTAGTAGGTACGACGATCGGTTTTTGTTTGCCATTTTGATACACGGCAAAATCGCTAAAATCTGATATGGTGTTTTGTATGTAAAATTGGTTTTTGTCTTATTTGTATTAATAATGGTCAAAAACTTACATTACCACAACTGAAACCAAACCTAATTAAAAAAATAATCAGTAGTCATAATATTCATTAAGTAAAAAATGAACTTTATATACAAAACATCATATCAGATTTTTGCCATGCATTAAAACAGCTTTAATTTTTTTAAACCAAAACCATTGGTCGTCCGAAAAAATAACAGGGGCCAAATTAACTCCAAAGTAAAAAATAATTATCTTAAAAATAATATTGATTCAAAGAAAATGCTGTGGCATACCATTAAAAAAAAAATATTACAAATCTTAAAAACAACTTTTATTGCAAAAAAATGTAATGGTTAAAAAAAGTATACCAAATCTTGTGGAATCTGAAGTGATAGCAAAGTTATGATAAAAAAGGCATTTTTTTTCTTAAAACTTAAACATCTCTATATTAAAAATGAAGCATTTTCAAACATAATTTCATTTAAAATATTCTTTTATTTTCTTGCATTTTATACTGTAGTAAAAGGAATAAATAAACCTAAAAATACCCCTGTATATCACAATGGATTAATTTTTATAAACGACAAAATTCTGAATTTTCATAATTTACATCCAAAATTTGGCAGCCGGCCATGTAATCAAATGAGTTAACAGTTCTTTTGATCGAATCGAACTAAAGTAGTGCTTACGTTGCAATATTTAAAATTTGATATTGCTTGTAAGCTTGTTAACCCTTTTTTTCCTTTTAATATGTAAATATAGGCAGGAAGTACTTTTATATGTAACATTATTGATGGGTAAATAGCTGTTATTAAAAGAATTACGTTTTTAATTTTAAGCAAAATATATTTTGTTTATTCTTCACTCTTAATCAATTTTTATATTTTAACTTTCTCCTTTATGTATATTAAAAATTGGAGTAAAATTGTGTACTAATTAGTTTTGACACATAAGACCAGTTTTTTTAGGAGAACTTTTAGAAATTTTAAAATTTTTGTTCCATTTGTCCTCTTATAACACTGATCTTGGGCATATTGTACCAAAGTGACCACATTTTAGTAGTAGTAGTAGTAGTAAGAAATCAATCAGGACAACTGAAATTGGATGTACTTTTTTTCCAAAATATTTTTGAATAGTTAGTTAGGTAGTAGTTAGAAAAGGGTCCCTACCTTTAAAATTAATTTACAAGAAGTTATTCTTGTACTCCAACGGTTTTTAAACAGCAAAATAAAAGGTTTTCAACGCCGCAACCAAATTAAAAATAATCGTCTTTACACGCTGTCCAACCACAATTTAGAACTTTTCAAAAAATTGTGATATTTTTTAAAATGCGGGACATTCCTGGAAAACGCTCCATTCGACAAAGAAAGCTCATAAAATAAAATTGGTTGTAAAATAATTGGAAATTTTAAAAATAAGTTTTGTTTCTAAATAAAGCAATGGTGTTCCATATTTATTTTAAAAACTTCCAGTATACATCTTGTGCGGACGCCATTGGTAACAATAATTTTAAAAAATTCACATCAAAAAACCCTATTGGTGCTTAGTGGGTGCATATTAAATTTTATAAAAATATCCTTAAAAATTTTAAAGTTACGATAAGAAAACGATGTTTTTCTTAAAATTTTAACACCCTGTAGCTTAAAAAGTTTGACCTTCAGTACATATGTTTATATGAACTTTTATTCTAGTGTTAGCTAAGAAATCATGCTCTTATTTCAAATTTAATCTAATTTAAAATACCATTTATTTCTCTATTAAAATAATTATTAAAAAGTTTTATATCTAAGTATGTAAAATATCACATAAAAATAAAAAAAAGTAGTTTATAAAACTTAATTAAATTTAATACTAAATATTTTGTAGTTTTAAAAATCGCAAACAATTAAATATATCTATTATTTTATTTTTCCAAACTCTTTATTATTTAAATGTTAAAAGAGTGCACTTTAATGTATTTTATTTAAATTGAAAGGCCTTTAATTTTGTAAAATATCAGCAGAGTTCCGCATAAAATTTATTTAATGTTGCTCGAGATATTCTGCATAAAAATCTAAATTTTTAATAAAGGTAAAACTAGCTCAGAAAATTTGGCTATATATATATGATTTTTGCACAGACTTAGAATAAAATTTGAAACATTAATATATAATATTTTTATAAAAAAGAAACTTTTGTGTGTCCAAACTTGCTTTTTTCTTAGATACACGACGTTAAAGTTTAAAAAGTAAATTAGGCATTTTAATATCTTCGAAACGCTTTAACTGATTTGGATAAAATTTGGTATACCCATTAAATTTAGTGGAGCGCTTGTAAATTTCTACCCAGATTAAGATTATTGGGTCCAGTAGCGTCTTACTGGGCACCACAGCCAATATTATTAAGAGAAAAAGTATGCCACTGCCTTTTGATAAAGTTTTTATATATATTTTTTTGATTGTGCAATTTAAAATGCAAATTGTTAGTCACTGGTGTTTTCTGTTACTCTTACTTTAAAAAAAAGACACTTTAAGTCATATCCATTAACAGCATACAATAGAAAATAAAAAAAACAATTTTGACCTGACTTAATAAGAAAATACCGATTTCCGATAAAATGCACCTCTTTTTATTTATTTTAAGAAAAATAATTGTTAATATTCTATTATTCTATCGCCACGTTGTCTATGGGTATATTTTGGAAAAAATTTAAGCGGCTTTAATTTTTTTAAAACAAAGCTAGCGAAATATTTACGAGACAAAAAAGTTGCATTTTAAATGGCCTTATCGAAAAGAAATATAAAACTTTATAGAAAGTTAGTGGCGTACTCTATTTTTTAATAATATTGGTTTTGATGCCCACTAAGACGCCACTGGACCCAATAATCTTAATTTAGGTAGAACTTTACAAGTCTCTTATTTTATTAAATAAGTTTATCAAATTTTATCTAAATCGGTTAAAGGATTTTTAAGATACTTTTAAAATATCGACTTTTTAAAAACTTTAAAGCTCTGTATCTCAAAAATGCAGAAAGTCCGGACATAGGTTTATATGAACTTGTTTTTCATAAAAAGATATAAAGAAATTACCCTCTTACATTATGTAACGCTGTTAGGAAAGACCCTGTATAATATAGTCTAAGATCCAAATAGAAAGCGAACTGCATCCATCGATTAACCGCATAAAAGCTATTTTATAATAAATGTAGTATTTAATTAAATGTTCTGCTACAAGGTTTTCTATTAAATATTGGTTTAGAACATATTTAATTTTAAAAAAATTGCTTTAAAATTTTTGAGGCAAAGGATAAAATTAATAGCAAATTAATTTTTTTAATCGAATAACCTCCTCCTGGTCAAGTATTGTGACAATACATCTGTTATTAAAAACATTATTTATAAAAAAACAAAAACCAAAACAAAGTTTTAATGGCTTCTATCTTCAAAGTCATTTACTTATGAGATCATTGGCTGTCTCCTTCGTGGCGCAGTAAACAGATCAGAAGTCACCGGTTCAATTTCCAGCAGGGAAGACATATTTAGCTAGTAGGTATTTAAAAATAACGTCCGCAGTGACACCACCGCCTTGTCTAAAGGTGCTGTGAAATGCAAAATTGCATGTTTCAGTGTTTGAACAACGTTGACGTTAAACATCTAATAACCAGACACACACGGTACTCTGGTATTTAATTATATGCTTTCGTAAGATGTCAAATAAAACTGGCGTAGATAAAAACATTTAATAAAGAAAATCCAAGTTTTAAAAGTAAATCCCTTGTTGGTGTTTATAATTTTATTAGATATTATGGACTAAATTTCAAAAAGTTATCTATATTTTTAAAAAACTATAGCCACTTATATTTTTCACTCCTAAATTTTTATGCCAAATTTTAGATGCATTTGATGATCAAAAAAAGGTTGATGTTTTTGCAAAATTTAAAATTTTTTTCGCAAATTTTAATTTCTTTTTGTTTTTTTGCAATAAAGTGTTCCTTCTAAGGCCACTGGCATCTGGAATAAATTTAATATGGGTCACATGTCCAAGTTTTTAGATATAGTAATATAAAAATTATATTTACGCCAGTGTGTGAAATAAGGTAAGTTGGGTTTTGCCTCAGAAAGTTGCATGGTAGCATTTCTTCGCTACTTTTAGAGTCACCCTTTATATAAAAAGTTATATTTTTATTGCTTTATTTACAAAATATATAGGTTAGTTGTTTAAAAATCAGACACATTTTTTTTCAGAAAAACTTGTTTATGTGCCAATCGGGCCGCAACTGAAGTTAATTAACAAAGTTTAATTAAATCATAATGGGGCTTTTACTATTGTTAATAAAAGTGTAAAATTTTATCCATATTGAATAAAGAATATTTAAGATATTGACAAAAAACTGATATTTTTCAAAAGGTTTAATATTCTGTACTTTTATAAATTTAGGTATGGAATACGCCTTTTCTATTGCTATTATAAAAACACACCCCTTGTACACTGTACACAGAATATAAAAATAATTTTTAAGTGTATATTTGCATAATAAATTATAATAGTTTTTTTAATGTATTTTTCTGTAAATAATAAAATATTTTTTAACACACCCCTAAAAAACTAAAGATAATACAAGCAATTACGGCTAGAAGTTATAGCTTATTGGGCCAAAACCAAAAAAATCTTTTAAAATTTAATGGTACATACATACATTTACCATTAATATTATAAAACTTGCTTAATTTAAAAATATCGTTAATTATAAAATCAAATTTGTTTATATACAAAAAAAAACACTGTTGTAATTTTTATATCTTTTAAATTAATTAGTTTTAATTTTGTTCGACCACCAATAGGAAAAAAATGTTTTACATTAAAATGCTTTTTATTGAATAATAACTGTGTACAATAATTCAAAAGATAAATGAAAATGGTGTCACAGATACTACTAAAAATATATATTTTACCAACTTGTATTACAAAACTAGGGACATTTAAAACAACAGCAATTATTTTTATCACCTCATTATTTATATCCTTAAAAATCAACCCTCCTATTCTAAAATACCCTGTATTTTGTTTGGTCCCATATATTCAAGCACTTTAATTTACATGGTAATATGGTAAAATACAATACCGTAAGACATACCACATTAAACTTTGCTACGATGTCTAGTGAACCGGAGAACCTCAAATATGCTTCTACCGAGACAGTTTAGGTACACTTGCTTAGAAATGCAGCAAATTTCAAATTAGAGTCAGTCTTGACACAACAAATGTAATTTCGGGTAACAATCGAGAAGGTACATGAAACAATGAAAACTAACTACGTGGAGGTTAAACGCTTAATTTCTCCCATACAATTAAAATACATTTGGAATATTCTTGAGCTTAACTAAGTTTCAACAGTTTCTTACTTTGTATAATGTGTCCATTGACCTTTTGCATTTTTTTCTGAAATATAATAGGCATAATTTTAAGCGAATATATTAAAAAGAACCTAAAATTGTGTTGGTGTAAATCAAAAGTGCTATATCTATATCTATATTAATATATATAGACGTAAAGTTTACTTTGTTTGTGAGTTTGTGGGTTTGTTTGTAGCCGCTAGTTTTCGGAAGTACTGAACCCCCCATAAAAAATTTTTTACAATCAGAGAGCTACACTATTCAGGAGTGTTCTAGGCTATATTTTACTATGATTAAATAAAAAGTTTATACATTAACGTCCAACGAAGCGGTCACGGGTCTGTTATCTTGGATAAACTATAACTAAAATTCGATATTGTCATTACTATTCTCAATGGATTTTAATGCGGTTTTATTAGTAGATCGAATGATTCAAGAGGAAGGTTTATATGTATAATAATATCTAATAAATCATATAAAGAGTGTTTGAAAAAATAGTTTACATTTAAAATCCGATATTACTTAGCGGATTATAATGCGTTTTTTTTTATAGGTAGACTGATTCAAGAGGAAGGTTTATGTGTATAATCATGTCCAAGAAAAACATATACAGAGTGTTTTAAAACATAGTTTATATTTAAAACTCGATATTGACTTTACTAGTTGCAGTTGTAAAAAATGTGTTTATAGGAATTGTGCACAGGTTTCTATAGTTTATAAAAAATAGAATTGCTACACAGGGTGGATGAAAAAATGTTATATATAAAAAAAACCTTATAAATAAAATGCAGTCTAACTTTGTAATTAAACCATCTAGAGCTTTAAAAAATTGATTAAATATAAATATATTGGCAAATAATGATTAGTATTTAAAAATATATATATATATACAGGAAATACCAATTTTTTTTAATTAAGTTTCTTATTACTATTTAACAGGTTTTAATGCGGTTTTTTTTAATAGATAAAGTAATTTAAGAGAAAGGTTTCCATGTATATAATAATATTTTAAATCTCTAAGGTATGAGAAAGGGAAATTGTTTTACTGCAAATCTAACGCATTCGAAGCCGCAGGCAAAAGCTTTTTTAAGTAATTATATCACTATCAGAGTGAAAAATATTGACATGTAATTAATTACCTTTCATTATAATATCTACCAATAGAAATGTCGGCAATTAAGTTTATTTTAGACACATTATTACCTGATTGCATTAAAAAACAGCAATTCGTCAATTAAAGCTGGTTTTTTAGGTTAAGTAAGTAAATATGTATCTAAAATAAACTAAATTGCTGACATACTTATAAGTAGTTCTTACAATGGAAGGTTATTGATTTCATGTTATTATAATAATTATTGTGTCTCTGACAGTGACAGAATTATTCCAAAATGATTGAAACCAAAATTATATTTCCTTTTTTTTTCTTTGAATGGGTAATGCGTATATCAGCATCCTGCAGATATCATAATACCAGCAATAATTGACGTACAGTGAGTAATACATTTTTGATGTCCAACACCTTGTATATTAACTAGTACCCTTAATTAAAAGACTGTATTCAAATAAACAGTTTTCATTTTAAGTTTACTTTTGTATGGGGTATGGGGGCAAAGTTATCTCGTATATAAATAGAATTAAAACATCCTGTATTAAAACTATCAAAAATAATTTTAAAACTAAATTTCTTACATGTTTTATGTGTAGTGTAGGGTTATGAAATATGGTGTTTTTTATTTAAAACCTAAGAAGATAGGGAAAAAACGCAAGGGCTTAACTGTATTTTTACCTGGTTAATTAGGGAGGGGGCTTTTTATTGTTGCCATGGCCAAATTTTATTTAAAAAGGATAAGTTATATTTAAGACTTAAGTAAATAAAAAAAATGTTAAACAGCCTGTATCAGGGAACAGGACGTTTTCAAACCCACGTTTATGAAAACGTTTTAACATATTTGTGAAAGTAGAATCCACTCACAAATTTTCTTAACCACATTCTGTAACACCCTGTATAAATACATTTTTCATAATATGTTGCTTTATAAGGCGCATTTTTTCATATAAAAAGGTAAACACCTTAATAAGCCAATCATTTAACGACAAAGACCATATTATTTTTTTTAAGGACCTATTATAA
Source organism: Listronotus bonariensis (assembly GCA_014170235.1). Classification (NCBI taxonomy): domain Eukaryota; kingdom Metazoa; phylum Arthropoda; class Insecta; order Coleoptera; family Curculionidae; genus Listronotus; species Listronotus bonariensis. Next base: position 118,754 of record JACEGR010001803.1, on the reverse strand, counting down.
TTTATTATGATTTTTAAATTTTTAAAAAAGTGTCGTTCTTAAATTCATATTTTCTTAACAATAAATATTATCAAAGAAAAAATTTGACAAAAAACAATAAATCTTTTTCGCGCTGAAAGGTAAAGAATATCATCAACTCAAGGTATAAGAGGTTTACACAAAGCGCCCTCTGAATTATTTATTAGCTTACGCGTGTTTTCATGCCATCTTGTTCGAGAATATAAATATTTAAGGGGATACGGGACACAATCCCGCAGGTGACCTCTCTGAGAAAAACAAAAATATAGAACTTGTAACATTGTTTTTTCAGATGCAGATAATACACCTTTACCTTTTAAATGTACCTTAAGCTTTTTTTATTGACCATAAAACAATGTTTCCTTTGTAACTACAAACAAATAAAGTTTTGAAAAAATACGATTGAACAATGACTTTTAGCACTATGTAAAAATAGTTGTTTAACATACAGGGAAAAAAGTTAAAGATTTTAGCTTAGGGTTATGTTGTAACTAACGAGTTAGGAAACAAAAATTTCAGAGCTAAAATCTTAAATTTACAAATACCAGTGCAGAAGCTTTTAAAAAGTAAAAAAAAAAAATTAGAATAAAACCCACTGAAAATGGTGACCAAACTAACAAAAATTTAAGAAAAAATAAACTCCAGGCGATTTAAGTTCGGTAAGGGTGAGAGGGTGATGGTTTAGTGAAAAATACGGATTATCTCGATTTCTGGCAAAACTACAAGTCGCAGAAAAAAAGTTAAATGGCAAAGTTTTAAGCAATATAAAGATCTACAACTTTTGTATTTACGCCTTTTTTACATAACCTTAAAATTTATATGAAAAATCACAATATTCAAGTTTTTGGTTTTTTATTTTTATCTTTACAAAAATAATTTATTTTTACAAAATTAGGTGAAAATGTACCATTGCATGTCCCAAATATACTTTAAGCTTTCTTGTTTCATGTATTAATTTTTTAACATTATTTTGACTAAATATACAATCTAAATTGAAGTATAAGTTTTTCAAAAGTATTTATGTTTTATAAATACAAATTTCTCTATTATATTACTTCCTTTTGTTTACTTTTTATATTTTGTTTTTAAAAACTATTTTTATTAATCAAAAATGTAATTTATAAACATGTAAGCTTTTATGTGAATTAGAAAGAATAGTATATTACATTAGAGAAGAGAGAAAGGATTATACTGTGTAGTAACTTAACAGTAATAAGATGATTTTCGCTAATTTGGGTTCTACTGTTTAAGGTAAGTAAAAAGTTTTTTTACTGTCACTAAAACAATAAATATGTCACTTGCAAAACCAATAGCAGTTTTTAGAATGACATCATACTTTGCAACACTAGTGCTGTAAAGTACTTTGCAACACTAGTGTGATATAACGCATTTTCTATGCATGAAACCAGTGTGCTTTTTACTATTTTCACAAGTGGTCGTAGGAAAAGATATTATTAAATATTTCTTAATATATTTATGTGATTTAAAAAGTAAGATTTGTTTAATAAAATATTTCAAAATTAAATATGTATAAAGTAAGAGCCCGTGAGCGGCAGACCCTCATTATTTTGTAAAACCAAAAGTTTGTCAGTGCATGCTCCTAACACAGATAGAAGCAATGGTGGACTATGAATTTTGATTCCTAGTGGCTTTGACAGGTACCAGGTACCAGAGATGAATGAATTGAAACCAAGCTTTCGTCATTTTGTAATTTTTTTATATATGTTACTTCGGTACATATTAGTAGATATAGTTTCGTCGCCAGACAGTTCTGACATTTCCAACCTATTGGCAGACAAACATTTTATGGTAGCCCATTGATTCGAGGAAGTCCAATATTCCTGTGTTTTAATAGGATATGATAAAAAGTCTTAAATATAAGTTTTTTTATTTAAATAGGCATCTCATAAAAATATTGTATTGTAGAAAGAATGCCCAAAAAAGTATTAAAAAAATAACTTTACAGCAATAATGTTATTTTTTATTTGAGTTAAGCAAAAATATATCTTTTAAGGCTTTTAAACTTTTTTGTTATTTGCCTTGTTTTTAAAAAATAAAATATTATTTACTTAATTTTATATCGTTGGCCCACCCTAAAGACATGAAACAAATTTGACACATTTAATTTAGAAAAAATGTAAGTTTAGGTCTTAATGGCATTACATTTAACGTATGTAGCCATGTTATATTTATTTATACAGCGTGTCTACTTAAGTTTGCACCATATGGAAAAAATTTTAATATTGATTTTGAGTAAAAAATGATCTTCATAAAAAGTTCTGCACGGTCTAAAACCTAAAATCCAATTATCAGATATTAATTTTTTGCAGTGGTATACGAGGTATTTTAAAAATGTGAACTTTGCTCAAGGAAAAAGTATTTTTAACAATATATATAGATGTTTTTATACAAAAAGTTGTTTAGAGTTAAAAATTTCTTGCAAATATGCAAACTTGACTATTTACTAAAAAAATTAGGTTCAGTTCTCACCATAGGGATTTTTTCTAATATTGATTTTACGAAAAAAATTATTTATAAAGTTCTGCATGGCCCAAAACCTAAAATCCAATCATCAAATATTAATTTTTGCAGTGGTATACAAGGTATGTCAAAAAATGTTAAAAATGTAAATAATAAAGTTTTTGATATTTGTAACTTATTTTTTATTTTAAACATTTTTTTTAATGAAAAAATCGATTTTGTTAAAAATAAAGGTACTAGTCTTTTAAGCAAAATAAAACTTTGTGACATACCTCATATACCACTGCAAATAATTAATATCTGATGATTGCATATTGGGTTTTAGACCATGCAGAACTTTTTATTACAAATAACTTTTTTCGTAAAATCAATAATAAAAAGTTTTCCATATGGTGCGAACTTAAGTAGACATGCTGTATAATAACATTCAAAATAATTTTAAAAGGAAAAAATTGTGCAGTTCAAGGTTATGCATATGAAGAGTGGCGACGAATAAAGATCAGACTCCATTTTATGCTAATATTAAAATAATAGTGAAAAAAAAGCTAGTACCTAAAATAATACAACAATTGATAATTACAGCAGAAAGTTCGTAGTTTTTGAAAAAAAAACATTTAAAGATACAACGTGCCGCCAAAGAACGCTCATGTTTCACGCTCTGACGGGCATAAAAGATAATAGTCCATATTGGTCGAATTTCTGCGACATCAAGTCTTAACTTGTATTAGATTTTTTTTCGTTTAATTTTGATATCTAAATCTAAATATATGACTCAAAATATTATAAAGCAAATACTGACAAATTATACTAGTTGGACGTTGATCGTTATTCGCCGCGACACTTTATATGCAGATTTTATTTATTTTTTCTTAAAAACTGAACAAGAAAAAAAACTAAATTTTTTATTGCTTAATACAAAAATTATTCAATTTGCACAACAGTCAGTGGCGTACATTTTTTGTCAGAAATATTCTATATACTAAATAAATTTATTTAGTTTAGAGCTGAATAAGTCTCCTAATACCAAAAATATTACTGCCAAATTTTGTCGGTATTTAATAGGAAATATAAACAATAATGAAAAAGACCGATATTTAAATTTTGCCACAAAGCAGCTTTTTCAATTTGTGGGAATTCATAAAAAAACTATTTTGTTGTGACTTTTATACTTTTATACAGTAAATAGGTATACAACTACTGACAAATTTTTAAACAATTATCAGAGGAAAAGCTTCAAATTAAAACGCAATTTTTGTAAAACACAATTTTAAAAGTATCTCACAATTTTTACTCCGCGTTTTGTTATTTTTATATTTAATATATTTTTTACCGAAATATATTGTGTAACACATATATAAATATAACGTATTTAAAAATATGTTTTTTTTTAAACTCATAAATAGAAAACGCGCAGTAAAAATTTTAAGCTATTAGAGAGATATGGGTACTTTGGTTACCGTCTACGTTCGATATTTACGTAAGGCGCTATTTAAATACCGCATACGGTATTTAGTGTTTGCTTTTAGAAATATGAAAGACGCCGTATTACGAACGGTTTATTAACACCTGTCTGCGAATTTACAAAATCAAAAACAAATGATCCTTTATTGTGCGAAAATTAAAGTTTTTCCCGTTATTTCAAACACTTTTCCAGATCAATTTTGACCAAGACATTCTCTTAGTAAAGCCAGGTCATTGTCGGCCGAGAATTTTGACTTTTTTGTTGTTTTTTCCACCTGCGACATTTATCCCAAAATAAAAAAGCAAGGCTTTATCAAAGATTAGTAGTTTCACTTTACTCTGTGCCTCTATTACAAAAATATTTGTAAATATCGTTAAAATAAATAATATAACCTTAAAAATAAACAAACAAAAATATTGCGGGCATGGCAATTTTATTCGCAATTTAAAATAGCACACGGCGTTATCAGCCCGCAAATTACTCCATGCGGTAACATTATTACCACCAGCGATGGTAAAAATCGAATCGCGCATAACTTAACTGTCATAATAGCGCTTGACCTTACAGCACCACCCATATCTCTCTATTCTAATAATTTTGTTTTATTTAAAATTGCGGTTTAATTTAGAACTCCTTAGATTATTTTACAAGGTGGTAAATGAATATAAAATGGCTATTGGAAGATGCTTATTATATCATCTATTTAACCATCTATTTACCTTATTTGACTTTTTTAATTATACAAGGTATCTAAAAAACTTTTGTACAAAGTCTTTTGTTTAAGTCAAACTAAAACGATTAATCGTAATTTACAACAGTCGAAATGTTAATCATTTGGGATACACGGGCGTGTCAAAGTTTTCATTGTATTTTATTTATTAAACGTTTTTTAAATCTTTTTTATGTTAAAAATATTTTTACATAATTTAGGCTTGGAGAGTTTTTAAGGGTAAAGAATCCGAATTTTCTTCCGTTTTTGTTGTATAATGTAGAGAGAGCCACCTGAATTACTTTGTCTATTTTTTAAATAATATATTTAATGTTTTTTTGCCTTTGTATGTTATGACTCTGGTAACAAACAAGGTATACTTGGTGAATTTTGCTATAAGCAACCGTTTTAAAAATACTTAAGATTAAACGATCTATTCCATACAAAAAAAATCATTCCGTTCTATTATTCTTTATTAAGGCCACAGGACAGTCTCTCAAGGGTCTAAACAATATGCTATCACAAATTACTTGGGTCCAAATACAACGGTTTATTGTTATTTACTTTTGTCTAAAAGTTGATCGTTTAAGAGAGACAGGGCATCAAATTTTCCAATGGGTTTTGACACTCTGTATCTAGGAAACGATCAACTTTTTAACTAAGGTAAATTTTATAACATCTACATATTTGGGCACATGGGTAATTTGTAGTAGCATTTTGTACAATTTTTTTGGGGAAATCTGAGTGACCTAGATACTGTGTAAAAGACTACAAAGGATTTTTTGGGTGGAATAAATTATTCTATCCAAAATATTTTAAACAGTTTTTTATAGCCATGATTGCTTAGTATACCTTTTTTGTTTAGAAAATATAACAAAATTGAAATTCGTCACTAGAGCCATAATATACCAAAGCGCCAAAAAGTTATGGCATTTTAAACATGACAAAAGGACTTAAGGTAGGTCCCTCTTTATTTTTAAATAGAAATTTCGGGTTTAAAGTACCTGCAAATATTTGGTAAATATATTATTTTTTTATCAGGACCAAGGCATTTTTGAACGCCACCCGGTATGTAAAAAGATGTAAGTTGATAAAACGCCTATAGTAACTTTTGATTTGAATTGTTGTTTACTTTCGTTTTTTCCAACAAATAGTATAAGTAGTATATTTAAGTAAAATTTTAAATATAACTATAGTCTTTTCCGTTATTTAAAAATAGGTTATAGGGAAAATAATACCGTACCGTTTTGAGTGTTAACCCTATAACGAAAATATCAGAAACTTATCGACACCCTACAAATCCCTAAACTAAAATAAAATGTTTCCCGTAGCCTCAATAAGCTCATTTCCAGATCAGTGACTGTAAAATCACTATCGACGGCATTCCATAAATTTTATTGCGGTTGTGCCATCAATAGATGACAATTGTGTCTTTCATGAAAAAAAAGTTATTTTTTTTTTAAATTTAAGGAACATTTGTAGATCTTAGTATATATTACATTTTTAAATTTATTTAATAAAAAGTGCATTTTTAAATGTCTCTTCTAGTAAAAGTAAAGTTATGTTACATTTTTGTAATGCCTATTTTTGCTAGTGCCTTCAAATTATTATATAAAATTATGTCGCAGATCTAAGATCAAGAGGGTATAATTATTTTTTAAAAAACATTTATTTTACTCTAAAGATAAAACGAATAATATTAAATATTGGTAGTTTTAATTAAATATCCACCTATTATTATAATTTCAGTACCTAGAAATAATTTATTGAATTAAACTAAATTGACTTTTATATAATTTATATTATAAATAATATATAAAATCTATTAAGGCTCCTTTATTTCATATCTCATACTTGCTTAATGGAAGACATATCGGGTGAAAGTGGCAAATCTGCCATCGTTGTCAAGATAAATTGAATAAAAATAATAAAATTAAAAAATTACTTTTACTAAGGTTTTAAAATTTAAAATTTTTATCTTTTTTAGGATATTCTGAAATCTTTGACATTAAATGTCAAAATATGTTTGTTTGGTCATAGTGTCATAGTGACATAGATAACTGGTTGCTGGTGTATTGATTGTTTATTTTACAAAAAGGTGAATAGTTAGTTAATTTTTAGTCTTCCTGAAGGTACTTCAGTATCAAGCAAAGGCAACCAAGTGTTATTTAAATTAACAAAAATTGATGCTACACAATTGTCTTTATTTAGTATTATATACGCAAAAACATTCTGCATAAAAATGCTTGCTTGTAAAAAATATAATTCACGAAAAGAATATGTTGACTTTGTATATAGGGTACGCAAAAGCCTGATTTTGCTTCAAGAGTAAACCACCTTTTTTAGCAAACTAACAAATAAAAAAATGTATTCAGAAGAATACCATTTTAAATACCTTTATTAATGAAAAAGGGGTATACAAAGTGTTATGAAACCTATTTTGCAGTCATCAAAAAATTATTTTTTTAAATTTTTATAATAAAATGACCTAAAAACACATAATTTGCTTTTTAAGTACATGCTATCTTCAGATTCGTACATATTTTTTAACTGTAAACTGTGTAAACGGGTGTGATTAAGAAGTTTTTGCAGTATCGAGCAAAGGCAACCAAGTGTTATTTAAATTAACGGAAATTGACGCTACACAATTATCTTTATTTAATAATATATACGCACTTTCTTTGATTTTGCATTTTTTAGAACAAGTTTCCTTTGCTAAAATACTCGAAGCATCCCAGTTTATTCTATGATTGTTATCAAATGCGTGTTGGCAGATTTTTGATTTATGAAATTCTGTGTTTTTAATGTATGATCTGTGTTCTTTTATGCGTTTAGCTAATGGTCTACAAGTTTCACCTATATAAAACTTATCGCATTCGCAAGGTATTTTATAAATGACATTTTTTGTATGTTCATTAAAGTTGTATGGTTTTGTTTTTGTTAATTGAGAACTAATGGTGTTTTGTGTTTTAAAGATTGTTTAATAAAATCTTGTTAAATTATTTTTATTTATTACAAACATTATTTTAAATACATTTTCCTAATATTATTTTGCTTAAAAATAAAAACTAAAGGTAGTTTACTCTTGAAGAAAAATAATGTATTTCAAGTTTTCGCGAACCCTGTATACAAACTTAACGTTTTCTTCTCGTAAATCAAATTTTTTTACGAGCACAGATATTAATTAGAAATGACTTTTTTAAAAAATTTAATTTTTGGTCCATTTTTTCTCTTGTAAACCCCCTTCGTAAAGAGTATATTTACGTACATTTTTAAAGTTTTTACCTCTAAAAATAAATGCAAACTTAACGTTTTCTTCTCATAAATCATATTTTTTTACGAGCACAAATATTAATTAGAAATGACTATTTTTAAAAAGTTAAATTTTTGGTCCATTTTTTCTCTTGTAAACCCCTCCGAAAAGAGTATATTTACGTAAATTTTTTAAAGTTTTTACCTCTAAAAATAAAGAACTGTTATTGTCCACCGTTTAACGCATTACAAATAATAAATAAATAAATCATTAGGATTAATTTAGATGTAATTTACTTTTAATATAAAATTAAACATTAAGTACATAAGGTTCCATATTTTGACTAAGTTAAATTAATTTGTTAAAAAATGTCTAAGACTTTCAAAAATACTAAAAATATTTATTAGGATATAATTAATCTAGTTAATTTATATAGCTTAAAATAAAATAATATAACCAAATATAATTAAAATTATTGTAAATATAGTATTTTTGTGTTTAATAAATTTGATAAAATTTTTTACATTTTTTTTAAATAAATAAATATTATTTCAATTATATCATAAAACAATATGGGATTTATTTAGTTTTACTTATAAGGTAACTAACAATGTTTTGCAGGTTAAAAAAATTAATAGTACGGTTTAAAATAAGCATCGGAAATACATATTTATGTGATTGTGTATGAATCCTATTTAAAGAAGAATTTAATTTAAGGGGGATAAAAAAATTATATTGTATCTTACTACCGATAATTATAAATTTTTAATATATATATATATTATTCATGGATTAACAAAAAAGTAAAAGTATTAAAATTTTAGGTTTGTTTCAAATTAAATGGTAATATGTTTAATAATAATTTCCATAATATATTTAGTAGGCAAATACTAAATTGTAAAACAAATAAATGTTTATAATTTACCCGTTTAATTTCTTTTTGCTGTGGTACAATATATGTGTTTTCGCGATAAAAAAATATGTATTATTAATTTAACCTCCTTGAAATCATGTTTTACCGAAATGTACCAGGGTCGTTTTATTTTTTTTCAGGAGTCTATTTTAGCCCAGGGTAATGACCAGTAACGCAGTAAAGTTAGGCCAACTATAAATAAATAAATATAGTAGCTGTCACAACACAAGTGTATATTAATCGGTATTTATGTAATATAGAGGGTGATTCCTAACCTACACGCATAAACTTGGTAAAATATTTAAACCGATAAATAACAAATATTAATTAAAAGAAGAGTTTAGTTAGTAAGATAATCAATCAATTATTTTAAATAAAATAAAATAACGGAAATTATAAAAAAAAGTAATTATTGGTAAACTATTTTTTGTATAAAGAATATTTTCGTATAGTTTTTATACAGTTTTAAAAATTAATGGACTCTATTCTCTGATTTTTTTTTGACGAGATTAATATTACAATTAAGGTTTTTAGTGATTATACCAAAATATTGTAAGGACAAAAATTAGGTAAGCTTTTTTTTAATTCTTACTTGTTCCCAAAATTCTACTTTTTTGTTAAATTCTAAATAATTGGTAATCCAACATTTTACTAAGTTTTTTCTTTTATTTTAATTATTGTTTGTCCCTAGCAATAATTTTCCAAGCTTATGCATGGGTTTTTCTTTATGTTACCTATATTTTCTAAACCAAAATTTTAATAATTTTTATACCGCGTCACAACAAATTTATTGGACAAGCTTAATCTCCTAGAACACAGGAGTATTAGACATATCCCATTGCGACTTAGCATAGGCAAATGGAATAGGCAAAGAAGAGTTTTCACAATTTTTTAGTACCCAGTGGCTCTAATTTTTAGTTTTAAAATGGAACCCCTGTATATTTTATTATTCTAAAATTCCTTCGATGATTTCTAATTAATATGTAATATTTTAAAAACTAAAAGGCCTATTTGATTTTTTAAAGCCATTTTTATATTGCATCTATGTGGCCATAATTAAATAAAAATTAATCTAAGGGCCCCAAGTGATGTTAAAAAAACACAATTGCAAAGTTTAATTGACTAGTATAAAAGATAAGAATAAAGTAAATTGGCTTATTAACATTTTTGTGTCTTACTACAATTTTTCAAATGACAACCCTGTTTAGAAAAGCACTTTTTGAAAAGAGAATTTTTTACGAATCTAACGATACCAATTTATTTGCGATCGGTATAAAAACAAGAACATATTTTATATAAAGAATTATTCAATATTACAAATGGCTTTAAAAAATTAGTTAGGCGGCATACTGTAAAAAATTGTAAATTTCTATTTAGAGTTGGCACAATTTTTATATGTCTTTCTATGCAATGTTAATCATATGGCAATTGTAGGAATTTTTTTCAATCGACTTACAGAATACGGTTACAGATATTTCTAGCACCTTCTCTATTTTAGGAACTCATCTAAATTTTTACTTATGCCAATACTAAAAAAAATTTAATAAAGGTAAAACAAATAAAGCCGTACTGTATTGTCTTATTACCTTAAATATTATTAACGTTTGCCAAACTTTTTAATTTTGTAGAAAAATGTCTGTGTATAAACATCGTTTAAAAAAATTGTATTTGAAATGTTTTATTAAAAAATATTGGGGTATTTATATTTATTTTTATCTTTTTAATTTCATATGGTGACAGGATAATATGAGTGGTTGTATCAGAGTAAATTTTCCAAACAAACAATCCAGTGTAATCCATCAGTGTACTCCTGACGTTCTACTTTGATAGAGGACATGACGAGAATCCTCAAGGGGTATGTTTGTGTAAAGACATGAGATCGCAATAAGAAGCATTACAAGAGTAGGCTTTTCATAATAAAATACAGTATTGTATACAGGGTGTCTCTAAAAGGTCTTTACAAAATGTTACCACAAATTCCTTGGACCAAATACGATGATCTAACCCAATTTACCTAAGTCGACAAATTAAACGTTTCCAAGACACAGGGTGTCAAAGTTTTTATTTTATCTCAGTTATTTTTAAATATTTTACTTATTATAAAACATTTTGCCAAAAAAATCAGTATTAAGGGGTTATTTACGGTGGGGAATCAAATTATGCTAATGTTTTTGTTGAAAATTGTAGAATGCAATCTATTGCTTGGGTACAAAGTGACATAAATCTTCTTTGCCTCAAAATATTAAAAATTTAATAAATAATTTTTATTTTTTTATATTTTTGCACCAAGAAAGAATACTTCGTAAATATCGCTACGAGCAACTTTTTTAAGATCTTTCGGAATAAACCTGTTATTTTATACTAATGTAATTTATGTTAGTCGAATGGTTGCTGGTTTGCGAGATACGGGGTGTTTAAGTCAAAAAAGTAAATGGAAGATTAGACACCTTGTATCTTACAAACCAGTGACCATTCGACTAAGATAAATTGCATCAGATCGTTGTATTTTGGCCGAAAGAACTTGTGGTAGCATTTTGTAAAAACCCTTTGGACACTACCAGGTGGCCTAGATAAAGCGTAAATGAATTCAATGGCAAACTTTTGTATGAAATAAAATGTTTAATCTAAAATATCTTTAAAACGGTTGCTCGTAGCGGTATTCGGTATACCTTTTGGTGCAAAAAATATGGGAGATTAAAAATACTTTGCCAAAATTATAACATACCGTGGCAAAAAAGTTTGACACTTTGAACCCAAACAGTGGACTGCAGGTGGCTCCGTCTACATTTTACAAAAAAAAAAACATTAGCATATTTTGATTCTGTATCCTAAAGAACCTTTTAATACTAAATTTTAAGGAAAAACATTTTAATATAAGTAAAAATTTTTGAAAAATAACTAAAATAAAATAATAACATTTTGGTTTGTATGTATCTTTATCTGCTCGAAAAACTCAATAAAAGTTAAAATCTAAAATTATGAAACCATATTTTAAATCACTCTCATCTTACCACTATTTTATTACAAAAGCATTAAAGCAATTTTTTTGGTAATGGTCTTTTATGGGTCTTTTTAAAATGCCACTACAAATTCCTTGGACGAAAGTACGACGATATAACCAACAACAATTTACCAACAAAAGATGATTGTGTACATGCATACACAACGATAGTATCTACGCACTTTACACCTAGGTATTAAATATTTTGCCATTTATACTTAAAGAAAAAATTGGACTTTCCTACCATTGTGTAGCAAAAAACAGCGCAAATCCGAAAATAAAATTAAAAAATACGTATCGCATTAAAACCTAATATATATATATATATATATATATATATATATATATATATATATATATATATATATATATATATATATTGATTTCTGCAAAACTAAAGATCTGACAACATCGCCGATTGACACTAAATTCGGAGTATGGTTTTACCCTTAAGTACAAAATTTCATTAGTTTAGTACACATTTTTTAAAAAATATTTCAGCATTTCCAGGCTTTTTGGATGTATAACCTTGTATCTTGTAATGCGGCCTTATTTTATTAGACAAGTTATATAAACACCTGTTTACTTAAAACCTTGCGTGTTTGCCAGGCATTGATTAATGTTGGTAAAAACTTTTAAAATATGTGTTTTCTTGGAACATAAATTTCATGGCTTCCGGTAAGCGAAACTTTCGTGATTTTTCCAATTACTTTCAGAAAATTGTTAAATTTTTATATTATATTTTTATACCTAATACCAGCAGATACAAGGTAATCTAATTAGCGCTTTAAAATTTTAAAATTAAACTAAACACAAACGTTGCTACAAAACCAAGATATTTTAATTTTATTCGGACGACCAATAAATAACAATTATGATTTAAAAAATATCGGCCAAATATCCTATAAATATCAAATCCCACAATTTCAGTGATCCTAATATTGGCGTAAATCCCAAAAATTTGCTTTAGGGTTTTGTAAGTCTAAGATAAAATTTTAACTGAGCTTAACAAGTAAACCCAAAAAGTTTTTATTAACAGCAGGTAAGCAATGGCTTTAAAGAAGCTTACGATTATTCGAGTTATTTGAGGAAGGATCAAGTAAAAAGTTTTAAATGGATCTTTTTGTTTTTCTTTGGTTTCTTGGCACTTTTGTTACTAAAAGGTAACATAAATCATTTTGCTAGTAAATTAAATTACAGTTTCTTGTTTTTAACTACATTATTATTAATGTATTTCTGCTGTAAACCAGATTTTTATATACAGGGTAAAGAATCTGTGGACATAGGTGTGGATTTCGTGGCTTTAGTTTTTATGGAATTTAACTTTTAACTAATTTATTTTTAAATAAATTTACTGCAGAGTTAATTTTATAATTTTTTCACTAAAGATGATAAGGCTAATTTTAAGCCATATTTGTGAAATAACTGTCTGTTTTAATGTTTGCAAATAAGTAAATTGTTAAAAGGACTTTCTACCAATGGTCTATTAATAAAATAGGCCTAATGGTACTTGCACACATGTACACTTTTGTGGCGCAACTTTTTATAGCGAGAAAATAACTAAACTTTATGTTTACATAGGCATGCATAACCTAAGGTTTATTTAATATCCCGTCATAAATAATTGCGTTACAAAGTGTACATGTGTGCAAGTACCGTTAATCTTGCAAAAATAGAGGTAGTTTTTTATTATTAAACGCTGTAAATAAGCAAGATTTTGAATTAAAGTTGACACACAGATCCACAATTAAAATACTCCGGAACATAAAGGCACGTTTTGTTTTACGTCATCAAAAGAAAAGGAAATGGGAATAAAATAAAAAAGCAAAAGAATACGACTTATACACTTACTTTAAACTTTCAGGCGATTTATAAGGTTTGTTAGTTTAAATATACAAAACCATTGTCCAAAAAGAACTTTAGTTAAGTCCCAAATCATATAATTTAATTATTATTATGGCTTCAAATGTTCTAAAAAACGCCTTAAAAGTAATACTTTAACTAGGTACTAACTAGTACCAATAGTACTAGGTACTTACTAGAAATTTTAAAGAGCTAAGGTAACTAAAGTTGTACAAAAATAATGTTAACCTTTTTATAAAATTAGGTCAAATTTTTTTGTTTAAAATAAAACCTTAACAAAACAATTGTCTATTTTTCTATATAATATTCCTGTATCCATTTTATTATAAGTTGTCTATATAAAAAATGTTGCTTTTGGCCTATATAAACACCAATATAGGCTGAGCTTTGGTGAGATCAAAACGAATATCGGGCGGTAAACAATATTACAGGCTTAGAGAGACTCCAAAACGTTTTGTATACTTGTAAAATAATGACATTTTAGGCTTGCAATATAATTTATATTATGTTCTATAAAGCCTAATTTTTTAAATAGGGCAAACGGGAAAGTTTTAGGAATTTTTACATAGGATACAGAGGCGTAGATAATTTTTTTCCTTAACTTTTAATTTAAAGTTATAACACAAAGTTGTTTTTTTTAAATAAAACACCCTGTATATTTTATTACTAACAGTAAGGTCGCCCTGAAAGTCTTTAAAAATACCACATTTCTAGCTGTCTAACGAAAAACACCGTATATACATGTAATAATCCATATAACATACAATGTTTTTCCGTAGAAAGGCAGATTTAATATATTTAATTTGTCATAGTTTTGGTATTATAACCATCATCAGGAATTTTATAATAAAATGATTTTTTTTTTTAAATAAAGGACCCTGTTTATTTTATTTTCAATAAAAAGACATTTAAAAGGCCTTTAAGAATTTACCTCATATAATACACAAATAATTTTCTTCAACTGTTTCGGAAGTATGAGCGTCTAATTCCTAATGCGTATATCTATCATTATAAAGATTTATATGGTCGTGTGTCCTATATAATATACAGGGTGTAATAAAATATCCTAATGATGGTCCTAGTTCCAAAAGTATTAAAAATTGATACATAAAATGCGGAATTTCTTATAGGTTTTAAGGAGACCTGTAAACTAATTATAAAATATACAGGGTGTTCCATTAAAAAACCTAACTCTGTATTATAACTTTAAAATAAAAGTCGATGGAACAAATATAGTTACGCCACTGAATTTTCCGTAGAAATTCCTAAAGATCTTCTGTTTACAGTTCTGTTTTTTTTTCTATCTCTAATATCAAGTAAAAACACTTTGCATCTCCAAAACAATTAAAGTTAGCCATGATTTACTTTTACCATTGAGTTTGTTTTAAAAATTAAATCGAGAATGCGCAATCGAATATATTCTATCTCTTTAAGTTTTTACTATACCCTTTAAGGTCAAATTCAAGATAGCCAATCGATTTGTTTAGCCCAAAGAATTTAAAAATTGTAATAAAAAAATAATCTCATTAAATACTTTTGCCATGAATGTTGTATTTTTTAAATGAAACACCCTATTTATTATTATATTTTTAAATTCTATAGTCAATTCTAAATGTGTTTTTATTAAGCATTTACTGTTTTTGAGTGGTTTACGTACATTTGACATGTTATATTTCCAGTTCCTTACATGATATCATAGAAGATTTTTAGAATAGTATTTTTTGTACCAAAATAAGGGTATGTACAAATATTTAGCTTATTCCGTCAGATTCCGAGATTGACCCTTTAATTTGACTAAGATGTCTGGGGTAATAGTAAAGTTAAACCCGAAAGAAAAATCAATACACATTTTGTAACTTTTGCTATATAAACTACCCCATCTTCCTTCCAATTTTGTTTTGCTCGTATTCGTAAACTTTTTTTTAATGAATAAAAAGAAACGGTTACATAAAACAACGTTCGACGGTTACCATCAAAAGACTTATTTCAAGCGGTGAACAAAATAAAATGTTTTGTTGTAGCTTTAATTTTGCTTTTGTCTTTATGTGATTTAGACATTTTGTTCTTTAACTTTAAATTAGTACTAAGACGTAAAAAATAGAATACATGCATTAAGAAGTACGCATTTTTTTGTAATACGTACGAAGTACTCTTGATGAAGCCCTAGAAAGGCGAAACAATTGTAGAGTAATGCTCTAATAATTATTGAAACATTAAAAAGCATTTTTTTCCTATTTAGTATTAATATTTTAAAAACATAATATGTTTATAATATATTAATATAATGGGGTATTTTTGTAAAGATTTTAATAAGACCTTTTTAATGGTGACATTAATAATAGGGGGTCCTATTTTTTAAAAAAGTTTTTCCCTTCATTTTTTATTAGTGTTTGATGTTCATTTGTTTCTTTTTTATGTTCAAAAATAATAGAAGAAATAGTATAAAACTTTTATAAGAAATGTTTTTTATCCTTTTTTGTTTTAGTTAAAAGTAGGCGGCGAAATATAAATAAAATCCCTGTACTATAAAAATTTCAGGTGCAGACCATTCAAACATTTTTAACGTTTATATAAAATAAAGTGAGGTATTACCCCAGTCATTTTAGTCAAATTTAAGGATCATCTTTGATTCTTTACTATTAATTGCATTATTATTTATTATTTAAGTTGTAGAACACAAAATTCTTTACAAATTTGATTTTAAGCATTTTTTTGTAATACCAACGGATTCGATAATAGTGTGTAGTGTGCAGTGTGTATAGCACTTTAGTGTATGTACATACCTTAGCACGCAATCAATCGTAATTTTTAGTCTAATCTTTTTACTTAAGTATTTGTTAAATATCACGATTGATTGCGTGCTAAGGTATGTACATACACTGAAGTGCTTACACACTGCGCCTCTATTATCGGATCCGTTAGTAGAGATTGCGGCTCTTGCGCGTAAAGACCTCTTGCGGCTCTTGCGCGTAAAGACTGAAGTTAGCTACAGGACCTAGCGCCCAAAGTTAGGCAACCTGCCTATCAAGTTAGGCACCCCGCCCTAAGTTAGGCAACCCGCGCCCAAAGTTAGGCAACCCGGTGCGCGCGCAGTCTGAAGTTAGCAGCAGGGCCAGCGCCCAAGTTAGGCACCCCGCCCTAAGTTAGGCAACCCGCGCCCAAAGTTAGGCAACTAGCTTTACAGCTCGGCAACTTACCGCCCAATATACAGGGTGTGCACCCCGGGCCAACTTCCGGTCGTCAGCCATGTTTGAGTTCTAATGAAAGGTAAAAATAAGCCTAATTGAATGACGGTATTTTTACCTCTTAAATCATAGCCGTAAGGAAAAAACAAAAATAGTTTTTTACATGTTATACAAAAGTATTTAAATTTAAGGTTTGTTTTCTAAAATAATATGTAATTATTTCCATAAGATTAGTGTGCTGAAGGAAGTTGATAAGAAAAACAATGTTTGTTAAACTTCCGTTCTAATCTAAACATTCTACCACATTCGGTAATTATAAAATGTGTTTTTAAAGTGATAACGTACAACTGAAGTTTTCTGGGAACTAGTTTCTTTTGTGTTTCTTAGTAGAGATGAGCTAACAAAACAATTATAAAATGTGTTTAAATTTTAACAGTGTTTAAACGGGTTTCGGTTAAATTTAAATAGTCGATATATTTTTCTCCTTACTATTGCGGTCAATGTTTAAGTTATCTTTTTTATAAAAGGCTCAATCTGAAAGGGTGAACCAGTTAATTTTGTTTTAACATCTTAAGTGTTTTGGCCATAGGTCTTAACACCTAAAAGCAAAAAGACTTTTTTAGTGTTGTGACTGTGACTTTTTCTCACGGTAAGTAATAATTTTTGTTTCAGTTGAATGATATTTTTTTGAGCTTTTGCTGCTAAACACTTGTTAAACCCAAAACCGATTTTGGTATATTTTTTTATTTTTTTTGTTCAAGGGTAATATGAAAAGGTTTTTATACAGGGTGTTTTACAGAGTAAAGCTGTTTTTTAGTTTAACTTAAGATTATATTTTTATGAAAAATCTTTAAAAAGGTCATTGATTTTTTTAATTTTTGTTCAAGGGTAATATGAAATGGTGTTTTATACAGGGTGTTTTACAGAGTAAAGCTGTTTTTAGTTTAACTTAAGATTATATTTTTATGAAAAAGCTTCAAAAAACCTCATTGATTTTTTAATTTTTGTTCAAAGGTAATATGAAATAATTTTTTATACAGGGTGTTTTACAGAGTAAAGCTGTTTTTTAGTTTAACTTTGGGTCAAATTTTTATAAAAACTTCAATAATAATATGAAATGTTTTTTATACAGGGTGTTTTACAGAGTAAAGCTGTTTTTAGTTGAACTTAGGGGAAAAATATTATTTAAAAAAACTTTTTACAAAATATTATACCGGTAAATAAATGTTTTCAGTTTTGTACAGGGTATTTTTATAGAGTAAAGCTGTTTTTAGTTTAACTTAAGATTATATTTTTATGAAAAAAAACTTCAATAAGCTCATTGATTTTTAATTTTTGTTCAAAGGTAATATGAAATGGTGTTTTATAGAGTAAAGCGGTTTTTTAGTTTAACTTAAGATTATATTTTTATGAAAAATCTTTAAAAAGGTCATTGATTTTTTAATTTTTGTTCAAGGGTAATATGAGATGGTTTTTTATACAGGGTGTTTTACAGATTAAAGCTGTTTTTTTAGTTTAACTTAAGATTATTTTTTTGAAAAATCTTTAAAAAGGTCATTGATTTTTTAATTTTGGTCAAAGGTAATATGAAAAGGTTTTTATACAGGGTGTTTTACTACAACACTGTTTTTAGTTTAACTTAGGGGTAAATTATTATTTAAAAATACTTTTTTTACAAAATATTATACCGGTAAATAAATGTTTTCAGTTTTGTACAAGGCATTTTTATAGAGTAAAGCGGTTTTTAGTTTAACTTAAGATTATATTTTTATGAAAAATCTTTAAAAAGGCCATTGATTTTTTTAATTTTGGTCAAAGTTAATATGAAATGGTTTTTTATACAGGGTGTTTTACAGAGTAAAGCTGTTTTTTAGTTTAACTTAGGGGTAGATTATTATTATTTAAAAATACTTTTTTACAAAATATTATACCGGTAAATAAATGTTTTCAGTTTTGTACAAGGCATTTTTATAGAGTAAAGCTGTTTTTAGTTTAACTTAAGATTATATTTTTATGAAAAATCTTTAAAAAGGCCATTGATTTTTTTAATTTTGGTCAAAGTTAATATGAAATGGTTTTTTATACAGGGTGTTTTACAGAGTAAAGCTGTTTTTTAGTTTAACTTAGGGGTAGATTATTATTTAAAAATACTTTTTACAAAATATTATACCGGTAAATAAATGTTTTCAGTTTTGTACAAGGCATTTTTATAGAGTAAAGCGGTTTTTTAGTTTAACTTAAGATTATATTTTTATGAAAAATCTTTAAAAAGGCCATTGATTTTTTTAATTTTGGTCAAAGTTAATATGAAATGGTTTTTTATACAGGGTGTTTTACAGAGTAAAGCTGTTTTTTTTTAGTTTAACTTAGGGGTAGATTATTATTATTTAAAAATACTTTTTTACAAAATATTATACCGGTAAATAAATGTTTTCAGTTTTGTACAAGGCATTTTTATAGAGTAAAGCTGTTTTTAGTTTAACTTAAGATTATATTTTTATGAAAAATCTTTAAAAAGGTCATTGATTTTTAATTTTTGTTCAAGGGTAATATGAAATGGTTTTTATACAGGGTGTTTTATAGAGTAAAGCTGTTTTTTTAGTCTAACTTAAGATTATATTTTTATGAAAAATCTTTAAAAAGGCCATTGATTTTTTTAATTTTGGTCAAAGTTAATATGAAATGGTTTTTATACAGGGTGTTTTACAGAGTAAAGCTGTTTTTTTAGTTTAACTTAGGGGTAGATTATTATTTAAAAATACTTTTTACAAAATATTATACCGGTAAATAAATGTTTTCAGTTTTGTACAAGGCATTTTTATAGAGTAAAGCTGTTTTTTAGTTTAACTTAAGATTATATTTTTATGAAAAATCTTTAAAAAGGTCATTGATTTTTTTAATTTTTGTTCAAGGGTAATATGAAATGGTTTTTATACAGGGTGTTTTATAGAGTAAAGCTGTTTTTTAGTCTAACTTAAGATTATATTTTTATGAAAAATCTTTAAAAAGGCCATTGATTTTTTTAATTTTGGTCAAAGTTAATATGAAATGGTTTTTTATACAGGGTGTTTTACAGAGTAAAGCTGTTTTTTTAGTTTAACTTAGGGGTAGATTATTATTTAAAAATACTTTTTTACAAAATATTATACCGGTAAATAAATGTTTTCAGTTTTGTACAAGGCATTTTTATAGAGTAAAGCTGTTTTTTAGTTTAACTTAAGATTATATTTTTATGAAAAATCTTTAAAAAGGTCATTGATTTTTTAATTTTTGTTCAAAGGTAATATGAAATAATTTTTTATACAGGGTGTTTTATCGAGTAAAGCTGTTTTTAGTTTAACTTAAGATTATATTTTTATGAAAAAAACTTCAATAAGCTCATTGATTTTTTAATTTTTGTTCAAAGGTAATATGAAATAATTTTTATACAGGGTGTTTTATCGAGTAAAGCTGTTTTTAGTTTAACTTAAGATTATATTTTTATGAAAAAACTTCAATAAGCTCATTGATTTTTTAATTTTTGTTCAAAGGTAATATGAAATGTTTTTATACAGGGTATTTTATAGAGTAAAGCGGTTTTTTTAGTTTAACTTAGGGGTAAATTATTATTTTAAAAAACTTTTTACAAAATATTAAACAGGGAAATAAATGTTTTCAGTTTTGTACAGGGTATTTTTATAGAGTAAAGCTGTTTTTAGTTTAACTTAAGATTATATTTTTATGAAAAATCTTTAAAAAGGCCATTGATTTTTTTAATTTTGGTCAAAGTTAATATGAAATGGTTTTTATACAGGGTGTTTTACAGAGTAAAGCTGTTTTTTTAGTTTAACTTAGGGGTAGATTATTATTTAAAAATACTTTTTACAAAATATTATACCGGTAAATAAATGTTTTCAGTTTTGTACAAGGCATTTTTATAGAGTAAAGCTGTTTTTTAGTTTAACTTAAGATTATATTTTTATGAAAAATCTTTAAAAAGGTCATTGATTTTTTTAATTTTTGTTCAAGGGTAATATGAAATGGTTTTTTATACAGGGTGTTTTATAGAGTAAAGCTGTTTTTTTAGTCTAACTTAAGATTATATTTTTATGAAAAAACTTTAATAAGCTCATTGATTTTTAATTTTTGTTCAAAGGTAATACGAAATAATTTTTATACAGGGTGTTTTATCGAGTAAAGCTGTTTTTAGTTTAACTTTGGGTCAAATTTTTATAAAAAAACTTCAATAAGCTCATTGATTTTTTAATTTTTGTTCAAGGGTAATATGAAATGGTGTTTTATACAGGGTGTTTTTTTTTTTACAGAGTAAAGCTGTTTTTAGTTTAACTTAGGGAAAAATATTATACAGGGAGATGATTTTTTAACAGGGTATTATACAGGGGTTAGACTTTTATTTGTTTATACAGGGTATTATACAGAGTAGAGCAATTTTTAGTTTAACTTGGGTTAAAATTGTATACCAAGTTTTTATTGTATTTAAATTCATTTTTTCTGTGCGGTTAGTAAAAACAAAATATAGAGTTTTTTTTTTTAAAAAAACGTAAGAGAGTTGTTTTAATAGTATTTGCTCTTTTAAGGGTATTTTGGGAATATACAAAAAAACAGTTAATTTTCTATTTTTTTATTAAAAAACAAGATATATTACAAAATTTATTAAATTTCTACATTTTTGTCAGGGTTTTTCACAATAGTAGCTTCAAGACAAAAGGTTTCGCTGTTTAGTCCGGTTGAATTTGACTGGTAAACGGCACTTATTAATGACCACACAGTGTCAAAAGTGACTTCAGTGGCTGTTTGCAAACGAACGTATCCTACGCCTTTTTGAATATCCTTTGAACAGAATGTAAATCCAACTTTATCTGCAGGTTTCAGTCCTTCTATTACATGATTAATAATCTGTTTAATAGCCTTTTTATC
Source organism: Listronotus bonariensis (assembly GCA_014170235.1). NCBI lineage: Eukaryota > Metazoa > Arthropoda > Insecta > Coleoptera > Curculionidae > Listronotus > Listronotus bonariensis. The sequence goes on along the minus strand of JACEGR010001803.1, from coordinate 96,952 downwards.
CATCCTATGGGTTCCACATTTTCCGGGATAGGGTTTAGCTTAAACTCCAATTTACGTTTAATGAGGTTAAATTTTCTTGTGTTTTGAACGGTTTCTCTTACAATGTCAAAGGATTCCATGACTACTCTCTTCGGAGGTTAACTTCTGAATGAATGTTTACTGCTAAACTAAATGTTAATATACCTTTTTTTAGATGAATCACTACACCATTTTATCTGAGAAAAATTCCTATTTTCAACGCTACAACACTCGGGCGCGAACTGTATCATTCAAGATTAACTCTATACCTGAGGGAGAAGAACCTGTTCAGTGGGTAAAAACCGCCCTAACTTCCATGATCACAGCAACAACGGCTCATTTAGCACCCACAGACTTGGTGGGATTTACTTTCCGAGCAAAGGAGTTTGCCAGGGGACAAGGGTGGAAACCTTTCCAACCGGCTGAGAAGGTGAAAGTGGAAGATATTTTGGAACTTCTCCAGGGAATATACCAGAGCAATTCAACAGGTAATTTTTCCCTAACAAAATCCTAAAAATATACTTTTTTATACAGGTCGATATTTTGACTAACAAAATAAAAAGTCTTTTCAAAAAAAAATTTGATTAGTTTTCCGTATGGTTCAATATTTTGGTTACTGTTGAATAAATAAACTCAAAATATATTTTTTCTGCAGTTTTTTCATAGTTTTTAGGTTATTATTTAGGTTTTTAAATCAGGAAAGTTATTTTTTTGACTTAAACGTCTTTACAGGGGTAACATGTTAAATACTCCATCCAAAAAGAGTTTTTTTCTTATTTTATAGAGTTTTTAAATTTAAAAAATAGTTTTACAGAATTTTGTTAAATTTTAGGTGTTTTTTCAATTAAATTTTAGTTAAAAACATATAAAACTTTAAATATTTCACCTTTTTGATCAGAAGTTTTTACTAAAAATTCGTGATTTTTAGGCTTGGATACTGGAACCTTTTCGTTGACCGTCACATCCGTCAGGCTTCCTAGAGGAATGGGACGTGCTTCCACTTCCAAGTTCAACACGTTTGAAGATGAATGCCGGAAACGTAGAGGTATAGTGTTAATAACAAATAGTGATAATCTGTGTTTACCCCGAGCGCTAGTTGTAGCAGTAGCATTTGTGGAAAATAGTCCTATTTTCAAAAAATTAAAGATGTTCGAATGAATTTTCAAAAAGATAAAGCTCTTGAACTGTGTCGGTTGGCGGCGGTTACTGTTCCCGAGACAGGGTGTGGGATCGAGGAGCTTCACTTGTTCCAAAACTATTTAAAGGATTTTAAAATTAATGTTTTTCAATATGGTTCGAAAGGTAGAGATTTAATTTTTGAGGGGGACAACGTTTCTTCCCAAAAGTTAAATCTCCTCCATCATGAGGGACACTACAATGTTATAACATCAATGACTGCGGCATTCGGGTGTAGTTATTATTGTGAGGAATGTCATGTTCCTTTTGACCACAAAACTGATCACAGGTGTGAGAAACGGTGTCCCCTTTGTAAACAGTCACCACCTTGTGAACGGGTGGAAAGAAGATCTTGTCCTGAGTGTAATAGAAACTTTTTCAGTGATGCTTGTTTCGAAAATCACAAAAGGGCAGGTTCTTTTGAAACTTCAACCGTTTGCGATGTGGTGAAATTTTGTTCAAGCTGTAGAGCAGGATACAGATCGAACAGAGTACATCAATGTGGGGAGGTATTCTGTTGGACCTGTAAACAGTTTCAAGCTAACGATCATTTATGTTTTATGAAGGTGGATACCAAGAAACCTATTCTTAGTGATACATTATATCTATTTTTCGATTTGGAAACACGTCAGGAAAAAGTATTGGAAGATGGTTCGCGTTTGCATGAACCTAACCTCTGTGTTTTCAAAACGGCATGTGATATTTGTATTGCAGCTAATAAGACCTTTTGTTTTAAATGCGGTCCCAATTTGGAGGTATTGAGGGAAAATCCTATTGAAGAACTTGTTTCAAAAATTTTAAAAAAGAGGGACTGCTTTAAACATGTAATAGTTTTATTCCATTACGGATCAGGGTTTGACTTACAATTCGTGCTGACACATTTACTTCGTCAAACCGACTTGGCGCCCGAAGTTATTTTAAGAGGAACACAAATTTTACTGATGACTTTGGGGAACGTTAAGTTTTTAGATTCAATTAATTTTATGCCTATGGCTTTAAGTCAACTACCGAAAAGTTTTGGTTTGGGTGAAAACTTTAAAAAGGGATATTTTCCTCACTTTTTAATCGAAAAGAAAACGAAAATTATATTGGACCTCTACCAGCTCTATCGTACTATGATCCCGATTCAATGATGGTAGAGGCTCGAGATAATTTTCTTGCTTGGTATGAGGAAAATAAACATACAGAATTCAATTTTCAACGAGACCTGGTGGAATATTGTGTTTCGGACGTTGAAATATTGACAGCTGCCTGTTTAAAATTCCGTCATTTGATGTTGGAAACTTCGAATGTTTGTCCCTTCTCTGAAAGCTGCACGATACCGGGGGCGTGCAATAAAATATTTAGGCGAAATTACCTTAAGCCGGAAACTATTGCAATTATTCCCCGAAACGGCTATCGGTGGAGGGATAACCAGTCAAAGATTGCAATTAAATGGCTAATTTGGGAGGAACATCAGAGGGGAATTAGTATTACTCACGCAGCCAAAGACCGAGAAGTTATTCTTGGAGGTTTCAGAGTGGACGGCTTTTGTGAGCAAACTAATCAAGTGTTTGAATTTAATGGTTGTTTTTTCCATGCCTGCACTCATTGCTACCCTAACAATAGGGATAAACCGCTAAATAAGAACAACCCAACTGATACTTTTAACAGCAGATATGAGGCAACTGTTTATAAGAATGAGGTTTTACGAAATCTAGGGTATGAGGTGATTGAAAAATGGGAGTGCGATTTTATTGAAGAACTTAAAAGTAATAAGGAAATGGAAACCTTTGTTGAAAATCACCCTCTTCTTTTGCACACACCTCTTATTGCACGCGACGCATTTTATGGTGGACGAACGGGAAATTGCCGTACTTACTACAAGTGTAAGGAAAACGAAAAAATTAAATATTTGGACGTTTGCTCCCTTTACCCTTGGGTGTGTAAGTACGGCAAGTTCCCGATTGGACACCCTAAAGTTATAGTAGACGCTGACTGTAATACCATAAATTTAAATAATATTGATGGTCTGATAAAGTGTCGGATTTTGCCACCACAGGACTTGTACCACCCCGTCCTTCCTCTCAAAATGAATAAAAAGTTAATGTTTGTCCTTTGTCGGACATGTGGACAGGACTTCAATCAGAACGAGTGTCCACATTCCGTTGAAGAACGTGCATTAACGGGTACTTGGGTAATAGAGGAGGTGGTAAAAGCTGTGGAAAAGGGATATCAGATCATTGAAATTATTGAGATATGGCAGTATCAGATAGCAGTGTATGATAAAGCAACTAAAACCGGTGGACTTTTTGTTGAAATGATGAATACTTTTTAAAAAATTAAACAAGAAGCTAGCGGTTGGCCATCGGACTGTCAGGGGAGGAGGAAAAATTAAAATATATTGAGGAATTTTTTGAACGGGAGGGTATTCAGTTAAATTTAAATAACATTAAAGTTAATCCAGGGCTTAGATCATTGGCAAAATTAATTTTAAACTCTTTTGGGGTAAATTTGGCGAATTGGAACGTAAGGGAAAACTAAAATTATAAGGGAAGCAAAAGAGTTTTTCAAATGCTGTCCAACCCCATGTTGGAAATTAATTCTTTATTGCCAGTAAATGACGAAACCCTTTTGCTAAGTTATGTTGAAAAAGAGGAGTCATATGAACCTCTAGCCACCGTAAATTTAGCAATAGCGGCATTTGTCACGGCACAGGCCCGATTAAAATTATACAGCTATCTGGAACTACTGCAAAACCGTGTTCTCTACTATGACACAGACTCGGTTATATTTTGTAGTCGTGAAGGTGAAGTCGAGCCTTTACCTGGCAAATTTATAGGAGATTTAACCGATGAATTAAAACCTGGTTCTTATATAACGGAATTTGCCTCTGGTGGTCCTAAAAATTACGCATACAAAACTATAAATTCCGAAGGTAAGGAAAATGTCGTTTGTAAAGTCAAAGGGATAAAATTAAACTATTCTGCTTCACAGTTGGTCAATTTTGAGGTTATTAAAAACATGATTATTTCCGATATAGAAACCACTCCCGTCAGCATAGTAAGTACTAATATTAGACGTACAGGTGTTCACGAACTGGTCAGTAGGGAAGAGACTAAACAATATAAAATAACATCAACTAAACGGAAATTTTTAGACGATTATGATTCAGTCCCCTATGGCTATAAAAAACTTAAATAATTTGTTTGCTTTTTTTAATTTTCTTAAAACCCTGACCTTAGTTTAAACAGTAATTTTGAAATCCTTTAAATAGTTTAAAACCCACAATCTGTTTCGGGGACAGTACTTCTTGTATTTTGACACAGTTCAATGACTTTATCTTTTTTTTGTGTTATTTTCTAGCATTATATATGAGGACATTTTTTTAGTGTTATATTTATTTTTAGTGTTATTTTAAGTTCGGTTTTTAAATTTTTTATCAGAAGGTATAACTTTTTCACATGTGTTAATATGGTATATAAATTCATCCTTCCTACCATCCCAAAAAATAGTTAGTAAGGTTCAGTGTATCCTTTTGAGTGTCCTTGTTTGCAGATTTTTAACTGTTGATATTTTTTACAATACGAAATTAACAATTTGGTATGATATTTAAACTGTTTATGAACTATTTAGCACTCTTCGTTCGAATCGGCTTACCTTATATTTGTTTTGAATTTGCTTTACTCTTATATTAACAAAAGAAATATACAAAGAAACATTTACATTAGAACGTTGGTTGTATAAAAAATGGTTATTTACCGTGAGAAAAAGTCACAGTCACAACACAAACATTAACTTTTTATTCATTTTTATCGGTAGCACAGGGTGGTTGAATTAAAAAGGGAACTAACCTGTGAGTTTTGTACCGGGTAATTGGACTATTAATTATAAAATATTTTTATATACTTTTTTGAAGAGGACAAGTACCTCTACATCTATGCTATTTTTTTTATGATCCTATTGAACATGACATGCTTCACAAAAATATTTACAAACAAAAGCTGCTATTTTTTATGATCCTATTGAACATGACATGCTTCACAAAAATATTTACAAACAAAAGCAACTGTTAAAGAAGTAATAACATTATAATGATTGTTGTCATATAAGAAATTAATTCTCTTTGGTCCACCAACCCCTTTTAAAAAAATAACAGTCCGTCCCTTAGTATATTTTTACTTTACCTTTCTGGTCGACATCAGCGATTCATCTAAAACTTGTGTCCAGGTGTTGTAATAGAAGACGATGGAAGAAATCACCATGATAACAGCAGAAAAAAACGGGATGCCGTTAAGGATTGCTAGTTGTCATTTTTGCAACATCGAGAAAAGATAGGTTTTTGTCACTTTTTTTGTCAGACAGTCTAGTTTTTTTATTAGCTGGAATATACAAAAGGACTTTTTTACCCAATATTGAAGTCTATAATATTAATAATAATTTTCAATTTTTTGAAAGTCAATTTATTCTTTTTTCAAATCGAGGTATTTGCCTTAATATTATTTGAAAATGTATAAAAGTTTTTTAAACTTGTTTTGCCTATAAATATTAATAATAATTTTCAATTTATTTTTTCAAATCTAGTTATTTGAAAAAATATATATATGACCTTTGCATAGCCATGCTCGTAGCACCTTAGTACTCGATATATTTTGACTAGCTTAAGGCCAGAGGTCTAAACATTGTTGCAAACCTTCTCCTCAGCACAAACGCTAAGCATAGTCCACGATCGTGTCAGGTGATAACAAACTTAAAAAAGTTGTATAGTCGCGGTTTAAATTTTTCAACTGACACTTCTACCATAAATTCATTACTCTCATCCAAACTTGGGAAAGATAAGTGAGTATAATTTCTTCTTCCTTTATAATATTTTTTTTTTGGAATTTGTTCCATTTCAATTTCTATTGGTTTATTTTTTTAAATAAATATTTTTTTAAATTGAAGTCTTCTGTCCCGCAATATGACTTCGGGCGTCAAATCTGTTTGAAGAAGTAAATGTTTAAGTAAAAATTGTAGATCAAACCCTCCGCCATAGTGAGAGAGTACGATAACCTCTGAAAAAGTTTACGCTTTGATAACTAATAACTCTTATGTTTACAACGTATGATATATGGTAAAAACGCTTCTCTGGAACTACCACATGTGCCGAATAAGGTGTTTACAATCTGTATCAGTTTTTTTTAAACCGGTATTCAAACCGATATTCAAACCGGTCCCTTCATAACCGGTCCGTTCCTAACCGGTCCGTTCCTAACCGGTCCCTTCCTAACCGGTCCGTTCCTAACCGGTCCGTTCCCAACCGGTCTGTTCCCAACCGGTCCGTTCCTAACCGGTCTGTTCCTAACCGGTCCGTTCCTAACCGGTCCGTTCCCAACCGGTCCGTTCCTAACCGGTCCCTTCCCAACCGATCCGTTCCCAACCGGTCCGTTCCTAACCGGTCCCTTCCTAACCGGTCCCTTCCTAACCGGTCCGTTCCTAACCGGTCCATTCCTAACCGGTCCGTTCCTAACCGGTCCCTTCCTAACCGGTATCGGTATTATTCAAACTGGCATCGGTATTTATACCGGTAAGAGGTATTTATACCGGTAAGAGGTATTTATACCGGTAAGAGGTATTTAAACCGGTATTTAAACCGGTAAGAGGTATTTATACCGGTAAGAAGTATTTAAACAGGTATCGGTATTTAGAAAAGGAGTATGTTTAAATTCCACCACTCCATTTTGTTAAAAAATCAATTGGATGTAGGTGAGGTAGGACTGACCACATAAAACATTTTTTCGTCCTGAATTTGAATGTTTAAAACAGCTTTCTTCGCTTCAATCTCTTTGGGTAGCTTGATATACGAGGAGACCTTCATTTATTACTCTCGTGTCTTTCAGGTTAACCACAAATTGATCTTAACATCTTTTTTTGTATCTTTTATTATTTTTATTTTCTTGCCTCTTCAATCTCTTTGGGTAGCTTGATATACGAGGAGACCTTCATTTATTACTCTCGTGTCTTTTAGGTTAACCACAAATTGATCTTAACATCTTTTTTTGTATCTTTTATTATTTTCTTGCTTGTCTTCCTCTAGGAAGCGTCCGAAAAGCTCCACACCGACCTTAAGGCTTTCAAAACGTTGAACTTGTTTCCCCACCAACTTGACGAAATTGGAGTTAAGGTGTTTCGTAAATCTTTTCACGTTGGTTCTCATTTGATGTCAATCGCTCAGGATGTTATATGCACTCGTTTAGGAACTATTTTGCTACTGCTTCTCATGTGCTGTAACGTAGAGATATACGTTTTCCTCCTATAGGAGCCACTGAATTGCAATTTTACTTTGCTTGTCTTTTTCATTTCAACTAACATTTGAGTGTATTAATATTAACCTTTAGACTTAGGATACAATTAAAATCCTTGACGGCTTTCCATCTGGGGTCGTTTCAAGGGATAATTGCAATTGTATTTTTCTTTTAGGTAGTTACGCCGAAAGATCTTATTGCACGCCCCCGGTAAGGTAATTGCTTCTGTAAAAGGACAAACATTTCCTTCTTTTAACATTAGTTCTCTAAATTTAAGACATGCAGCAGTTAAAATCTCTACATCTGATATGCAGTATTCAACTAGCTCTTTTTACATATTAACACCATAATTGAATGGTTCACATGTAAATAACGATTTTCCATTATGTTATTCGAAGGTATATCTATATTACACACCCCACAATGAATCGTTGATGGTTCTGTAACAATAATAAATATTTAGTTTACCTATTGAAAAACAGTTAAATTTTAAGAAATAATTTATAAAAATGCAGTTAAACTCACCATCTTGAGGGTCAAGTCTTGCCTTCTTAGACGTCATGGCAAGTGAAGTTTCCGCCTTCCTTTTGAGAGCTGAATGCTTGTCACGGCGATGACGATCGAGCGCCCCTCCGACTTGAAAATGGCCCCACACACTTCACAAATTTTTATTATCGGGCGGTAATCACCAAGGCAGATTGTCCTTCCGGGAGAAGGAACGGTTGTAAGCCTCTTCATATTGTCCTTTATATTTATCACTCACTAAGCCTTTGTTGCCAAAATAGTGCAAAAATCATTATAAAATCATTATATAAGTCTTCTAGATTGGTGTCAAATGTATATTAAATATTTCATAGTACTATAACTAGTCTAAATACTGTAAAAACTGCTTAATCTGGAGTTTTTACTAATGATTAAGCCAGACTTTAAAGTTTTCGTCCGTTATATTTGTATGATTCTAAAAGGGATTTCAGATATTAACAAAAATGCACGTGACCAGACGCCGGGAGAAGAGCTTCGTAAAGCTACTAGGTTCTGCTTTTTTGATTTCAGATATTAACAAAAATGCACGTGACCAGACGCCGGGAGAAGAGCTTCGTAAAGCTACTAGGTTCTGCTTTTTTTTGATTTCAGATATTAACAAAAATGCACGTGACCAGACGCCGGGAGAAGAGCTTCGTAAAGCTACTAGGTTCTGCTTTTTTACCATTGTATGGATTTTCCTGTAACCAGCTTTCATGTTTTATTCTATCACCTCAGCTCTAAGGGAGGGTTGACTCTGAAAGAACCCATGATAGTAGGGGTCAGCCTATTTAAAACTTCTTTAGAGACAGGTGGAGAATAAAACAGTTTTTTTGGCCTTTGTTCAAATGGAGTCCTGTCGGAGTCCTAACAGAAGAATTACTCTTCTTAGCCTCTTCGTTGATTTTTTCTCCAACCCTGCACAATTCTTCAATGAGATGAAGAGCGTTAGGATCTGCTCTGGTCCTCGATTGAGCCAACTTAGTTCTAGCTTTGTTCTGTATATCCTCTAAAAAGATTCCTTCTCAATCAAAAATCTTTCATATATTTAACTTTTACCTCTTCACTATCTGATATCCTTTCTCTATCAGGGTATAAGATCCATTCTCCACCGTCCTTTTTTTTGCGTTGGTTTTTTTTTGATTTTATGTGAATTTCTTTAGTAGGGATAATCCCTCCGAGAGTGTAAAGCTTTCACCATTCAATATTAGTTTTTCCTCCCCCTCCTTACACTTGTAATAAGTTTTGCAATTTCCTGTTCATCCATCATCTTTAACACGTGGATGTTCCACCAAACCAATATTTAACAATTTCTTATTTTTATCTGATAACCCTGATAGAAACAGTCTAACATCGGTGTTTTAACTTTTTTAATTATATAATAACTGATATATTATATGAAATGAAATGAAATGAAATGAAATGAAATGAAATAAAATGAAATAAAATAAAATAAAATAAAATAAAATGAAATGAAATGAAATGAAATGAAATGCTTTTATTGTTATTAATATTCCGGCAGAGGTATTGGTTTAACATAATTTTTTTGGTTTTCTTCAGTATTAAACAAATGGGGAAAGTAACCTTTTTTTAAATTTTCCACCCAAACCGAAAGCCTTAGGTAATTTACTTAGCGCCATTGGAAAATAGTTTAAAGAGTCTATGAATTTTATATTTCCCAGAGTCAACAAAAGTATTTTCGTACCTACTTCCGGTGCAGGATCAGTATTTTTAGCCTTAATACTAATGCACTTTTGATGTTTTGGAGTGTGTAGAAATCTATATTATATACAACAGACATTTTAGGATAGATTTAATAATTTTTATGCAATGTCTCACTTTGAATGTCTACGACAAACTGACCAAGTCTCTCTGGACTTATCTAATATATGTATTTACAATTCTAATAATCTAATATATGTATTTACAATTCTAATAGAGGTTTGTGCTGTTCTAGACATTGTCCAGTACCTGTCCAGTGTACGTCCAGTACCTGTCCAGTGTACGTCCAGTATGCGTCTAGTATGCGTCTAGTATGCGTCTAGTATGCGTCTAGTATACGTCTAGTATTGAATTAATAAATATAGAGTCTTTTTAACATATAAGGTAAGTATGCACGCAGCCTTCATAGAAGATGGATGCTACAAAGTACAAAGGGTTTATGACCTAAAAAATCATGATTTTTTTGAGTTGAAATTAAAAAACGCCTTTTAATTAATATTTTAATATAAAATAATAATTGACATAAAAAATAATTTAAAGAAATAAATACAGCATACAAATGCCCTATAAGTAATCAGCAATACATATTTATATTCTATGGTGACTGAAATGGACAAAATAAAGAACAAAATAAAGAAGAAAAAAAGTCGGGAAACCGTGAAAACCCTATCAAAGAAGAGAAAAGTCGGGAAACCGTGAAAACCCTATCAAAGAAGAGAAAAGTCGGGAAACCGTGAAAACCCTATCAAAGAAGAGAAAAGTCGGGAAACCGTGAAAACCCTAAGACAATAAAGAAGATCTGGGAAGCGTTCACTACAATATGTATTAGCTGTAAAAATTGTCAGGGTTATGATTTAAAATAAATTGATGGTCAAAGGCCCTGTCCATTATGGACAATTATTACAATATTTTTTTTTTGCAATAGCTACATGTTCTTTAGGAAAATCAGAAATACTGATTTTAGTTCACATTTTGAGGTGATCTTAAGTGAATTTTTTTACATTAGGTTCTTATAAGGTAAAATAAAACAATTAGAGGTACAGTTTTTACCTTTTGATTCATACAGATTTGTTTACAGCGGTTCTTTGGTTTTTTTCTTATTATTTTTAACCTAATAGAGTTACAAATGAAATAATGAATTTTTTTGGTGTAATTAATGTAATTCTACTTAAATAGAATTATATAGTGTTAGGGCTAAATATTACCCTATTTAATTATTGAAAATTTACTATCCATTTTATTATTTTTATATTTCAGATATATATTAAAAACTCAAGTGTTCACAGAAAACTCTTGACTTATATCCATATATACTTTATTTAGTTCGGAAAGAATTCCAGTGTCCGGTGCGGATCACGTTCTTCTTTGTTCTAATGACGTTTACTCTTGGTTTGCTATACGTTTACTCATGGTTTGCTATACGTTTACTCTTGGTTTGCTATACGTTTGGTATACGTTTGCTCCTGGTTTGGTATACGTTTGGTATTGGTTTGATATTGAATTAATAAATACATAAAATCATTAGACCGTGGAAAAATTACAGAATCTGTATCGTAATATAATACTCTATTGTCTAATTTTTCCAAAATAAGAATATAATTTAAGACGAGCTTGTGCCGTAACAAAAGCATAGCTACATTTACCGTTTGGTAGTGGATATATTTGTCTGGTTGGTCTTAGAGAATACATAACTGGTCGTCCCATTGAGTAATAAGTCTAACGTTTGAATGATTTCGTATATTCTCCATCGTTTTTCCAAACACGGCATTATTCATTTTCTGAGTAATAGTCTCAGGTTTCCAAACTTTGACCATGTAGTCGTACGTCCCCGACACGATCAGTGTCTCATCATATTGTTCCCATCGTTTACTTATGAAAACCAATTGTATATAAAATTTAATTGTTTTTTAATATCTATTTTTTATGGTTATGTTTTCCTCAAAAAAAACACGTTTAGGATCATATCCTTAATTATAAATAAAAGTTTTTATCAAATAATAATAATAATAATAATAAAATAAGTGTATAATATTAATAAAACACTATAGCGATTTTTGATTAGTTCAGTAGAGAAGACAGCTCAAAGGTTTACGGTTTAAAACTGGTCCTGCTGTTTTTAACTGCATGAGGAAAGAACCAAGGAGCTTTGTTTAGTGTTAACATTGGAATATTTTTTTTGGTGAAGGTACAACACAAGGGCAAAGGAGGTAACTGCTTTTTTTTTTTTGGTAAAGCTACACTACAAGAGGGTCGTAGTTTACTGCATTTTTCTGGTGAAGGTACAACACAAGGGCAAAGGAGGTAACTGCTTTTTTTTTTGGTAAAGCTACACTACAAGAGGGTCGTAGTTTACTGCATTTTTTCTGGTGAAGGTATAGTACATGCAAGAGGTTACTGTCTTTTCTGGTAAAGGATTTTTAACCTAATCAGAAGGTTTACACTTAACTTCTGAAAAATTGTAAAAACAACTCTCTCAAGGATACACTGAACCTTACTAACTATTTTTCCCCTCCTTTTTTTTGTTTTTTTTTACAATAGTAATTACGGTTTTTTTAGTTGAATGTTTTAGTAATTAAGTTAATAAACGGTTTTGAATGTTTTAGTAATTAAGTTAATAAACCTTTTTCAGATGGGGTTGTTTTTATTTGATGGAATGAAAATGGTTTTTGATTAGTTTATTAGGGGATTATTTTTAAGAAATGTTTAGTCATTAAGTTAATAAACCTTTACAACAATGGGGGAGTTTTTTTTGCTTGGGTATATACTGGTTTTCTTTAGTTTGGTACTTTTTTTCTAGTTAGTTTTTAGTTCATAAACTTTTTAAAAGGTGTGTTTGTATTTTTTTTTTTTTTTGTACAATTATTTTTAATAAAAATTGTTAAAATTTTCTTTTGTTTAAATAAATACTTTGAATTTTTATATATATATTTTTTTATTTCTCTCATATTTCCTGCTAGAATAGAAAGTGAAAATTAGTGTTTTTAAGTTGATTTAAACCTATTACCATCGTTTCAACTACTAGAATTTGACTGACGACCGGAAGTTGGCCCGGGGTGCACACCCTGTATATTGAGCGGTAAGTTGCCGAGCTGTAAAGCTAGTTGCCTAACTTTGGGCGCGGGTTGCCTAACTTAGGGCGGGGTGCCTAACTTGGGCGCTGGCCCTGCTGCTAACTTCAGACTGCGCGCGCACCGGGTTGCCTAACTTTGGGCGCGGGTTGCCTAACTTAGGGCGGGGTGCCTAACTTGATAGGCAGGTTGCCTAACTTTGGGCGCTAGGTCCTGTAGCTAACTTCAGTCTTTACGCGCAAGAGCCGCAAGAGGTCTTTACGCGCAAGAGCCGCAATCTCTACTTCCGTTGGTATGACAAAAATGCTTAGAATTAAATTTATTTAGAATTTTGGTGTTCTACAACTTTTAAATTAGATATAAATGCAATTTAGAGTAAAAGAAACGAGATATTCGCAAAAAAGGAAACAATTTTCATCCATTTGCTTACCTAATAAAAATTTAAAAAAATAAATAAATGTACCTGCGAATGGGTTGCCTAGGAACTTACGATCAAGGCTATTATTTAATTAAAAATAAAAATTTAAACTGTGTATAATGTCCAACCCTACATTTTTATACATATGTAAGTTTATAACATATGTACTTTTGGAAATATAACAGAATGAACAAAAAAATAAGTACTTTCGGTATAATAAGTGCTAAAACTGTTAAAAGTTTAAGTCCCCTACTAATTTTATAATGTTATCAAAAATTTTTTAAGCCTTTTTCTTGTAAAATCAATTGCAGCTGTTACTAGTAGAACACCCTGCACACCAAGATTTAAAAGCGATACCCGTTAACCTGAATTTATTTTGGTATCTTTATATTTACAATTTTGCTGCTAAAACAAAAAATATAAAATACAAAATACACATACAAAGATACACATTCCGTTAAGATAATCTAAACTTTCATATTAATCTCAAGGGGACCACTTGTAATTTTTATTTTGTTTTTATAATTACGTTTTTATTACAACGAGAAAGCTGACCCAAATAACACTATTTACAGGATTTAATGTCCAACCCAAACCAAACAGAAATTCCTGAAAGTTTTTACGACGTTACATGCTTTTAGAGCTCCAAAGTTTTATGTAACAACTTCCGGAGGGCTACTTAGTTATTTACTTTTAAAACTCTTGAAAGTTTTTTAAGAGCTTACGAAAAAACTTTGAATTTTAAAAATATGAAATAAATTTAATTTAACATTTAAGTAAGGAATATTCAATAAACATGTGGTTTTTATTATACCAATTTGTTAAAGTTGATAATTTGGTACGGGGTGGTTCCTAAGTAATGGGCCAAAATTTAACTAAAGAATTATCAAATTAAAACTAGTAGTTTTAAATTAAACTATTTTACGACTATCATTTCAAGTCACATTCTAAAATACTTTAAAGCTTTTGTGAGTGGTTTTTAGTAAGGGGTAAATTGGGGTATTTTATTATACAATCAGTAAAGAAACCAAAGCTCGGCAATAATAACCAGCACATGTGATTTACGGCTTTATTCGCCATTCTCATAGTTAATAGTTATCTGTTTGCTAAGATTAACATTTCTCATAATATTTTTTTGGCTGGCATTCACTACATTATGACTTCAAATTAAATGCTACAACTAACTCATCCCCAAAAATACCTAAATAACATCCAGGGCTTAAATCTCTAAAGTTTTTATTCAAAATATAAAAGATAACGTCACTTTATCTGACCCACAAACGGCTATCAGCCTAATACATATTTAACAAAGATTGGTGAATACGGCTGTTAATCACTTATCTAAACAAAATGTATTTAATCCTGATTGGTCTATTTCCTAATAAGAGAAATAATCAACTAAAATCCCTTTAACCCCTTAAACTTTAGCAATCCCTCACATCAGTATTTCTAGACTTCTACTTAACCGTAATTTTATAAATTCAAACCCTAACAGAAATACATGACCTGATTAAAATCCATTTGTCGGGTTAATTTATTTAAGCTGTTTATAAACAAACGCTTTTAAGTTAACTATTACATAAAATAAAGGGTTATTATTTTAGTTACATAAAACACGATTAACAATATTAGACGTAAAAGAGCACGACAAAGCCCAAATACAGACACAAATTGTCAAAAATTCTTGATTTTAGGTCGGTTTTATACAGAATGAGATAAGCTTTCATATACATACAGTGCATTTCTTTATTGCTCCCTTTTTTAATTTTTTTAAACGGATCAATTTAAAAAAATATAGCTTAATGCTTAAATAGTTTAAGAAGTTCAAGAATTAAATTGATAGATGAAAATATCAAAATGGCGGCCAGGCGCCGCGAAATGCACTGTATATTGTAAACCTTACGTTGAAGTGTTGTATTTTTACTACATGCACTTATTTATAACAAATTTATGTACCCGTATGATAAAACAAAAGATAAAAAAAATCCACAAACAAATAAAATTTAAAAAAAACATAGTAATTAAATAATACCTAAAAAATATATAATTAGTGAAACTTTAAATTAAAATAAAAATTATTTCGAAATCATTATTTTTTTTACTTTAAAAATTAATTATTTATAAAGTAAAAATATTTTATAAACTTCTAACATGTCATCCTTTTACGTATGTTTATAAAAAAGGGCTTTAAAAATTGGAGAAATGTGGATTTAATATTCTAACTTGTATATCGCCTTTAACGACTACCTAAACCAGTAAAAAAAGAAGTAAAGTATAAAATGATTTACTTTAATATACCATCGGCAAAGAAACAAACGCTGAAAAATACTACAATAATGTCGTAAAGTAACTGTATAAATTAATTGCCTTAACTTTAGCAAACCCCATTATCATTATTTCTAGACTTCTACTTAACTGTAATTTTGAAAATTCGTAACTCAAACCCTAACAGAAATACACCTGACCTAATTAAAAACCATTTGCCAGGTTAATTTAATAAAGCTTATTAACAGAAGCTTTAAATTTATTTATCACATAAAATAAAGGGCTATTAGTTTAGTAACATAAAACATGGTTAACATAATTTGACGTTAAAAGTTGGCTAAGAAGTAAAATTTCTTAACTGAATTTTAAACATATAAAACATAAGGTAAAATTTTATTAATTAGTTCTTATTAAAAAAAATTGTATTAAGATTGCTTTAAAAGCTTATGTTCGACAACACGTGACCAATTTTAGCTATTTTTTAACAAATATAAGTATAGAGGATTTTTAGCTTATCATTTAGATTAGTATTTCTCGTAAACAATAATACAAATATAGTGTACACCCAAAAGCAAATTAAGACAAAAAGGAACTGTATATTTGGCCATTTTTATTTCGTTTAGCCATAAACTCGGTCTGAAATCCTCTGCTGTATTGTTGTATGTTTTATCTAAGTTTTTATTTTACTAACATTTGGTTTTTAATCTTATTTTTTTCTTTAAATATTTATTATTTTTCAGTAGTAATAGTTCTTATTTTTTTTTTTAATGTTGACTTACATTTATTTGTAGTTTTTAAATATTTTTTTTTACCATTTAGGTTTCTTACACTACAAATAGTTGTTTTTTGCCTCTTTATTTAAAATGAAGTAAGAGTGGCAAGTTCATTTTAAACAAGTACTTTATTTGTCACTGTTTTTAAATTACCCGCATACCAAGTGTAACTTATGACTGACAATAATGTTGCCTTTTATTGACATATAAAATATACAATTTATGGCCGGATAAAAGAAATATTTTTAAAACAAAATTTAACGAAAATTCCAAATAAACGTATCAATGGCCTTAATGAGTTTTTTTTTTAATGGGACAAAAATTAGGGTTTTTATATATAGCTATTAAATAAAGGTATTTGTAACGGCAACGCGGTAGTGATGCCACGAACTTTATACAAGTAACATTGTAGACATAACTGTCTTACTTACAGTATAACTTTGGTTTCCAATTATATATATATATATATATATATATATATATATATATATATATATATATATATATATATATATATATATATATATAATATCAAAGTGAATGGTTCTTGAGCCTTGATATAAATACATTAATAAAAGGTAAAGTTCTTTGGGCATATAGCTCATGAATGACTGTAAAAATACCCTGTAAGAATTCGGCTACTATGGTTGGTTGATTAAAAATTACGGAGTCTCCAAAAGAAAATGGAATACCCCGGGCCCCGACTGACTGTAAATATTCATCTCACCAAGAAATTTAAAAACAACCAGCTCGATGCTATGGCTGGTATATATATATATATAAATATATATATATATATATATATATATATATATATATATATATATATATATATATATATATATATATAAAAACAAAGGTGGGAGTAGTCGTGACTGACTAGTTAAGAAAAATATTCAAAACCAGGAGGTTATTGGGGATGCAGTCATTGATGATTGATAAATGACTGCATCCCCAACAACCTCCTGGTTTTGAATAATTTATATATTCGGAGATATGTTTATCTATTATTACCAAATCTAAAGAATAGGTGTTAATTTAAGTTATGTAGGTTGTTAATATTATTATGGGAATAACTGCCCAATAATCCTTTTTAAATTATCTTTAAAATAGTGATTTAATATACAGGGTAAAAATCATACTTTTTGTCGTAAACTGTATATCTCAAGAGAAAAAGGAATTCTTATAAAATATACAGATATCTTAAAACCATTTCTAGCAAAATGTTGTTCTTATTTCTGTTATATAGTAAAAATAAAAGTAAGTATGTAAGTTTATTAGGTTTATAATAAAAATTAAAAAATATGCTTTAGATTTAAATAGTCATATTTTAAAAACTAATTGAGATAGGTATATGAAATGTCGTATTTTTTTAAGGTTTTTAAAAAATCTTTTTATTTATGAAATAATATATAGGGTGTTCCATTAAAAAAATATTATTTTTTTTGTCATAGCCTCTATATCTTTAAAGATAATAAAAATCGGATTACTAATTCGGAAACTGCAGAATTAACCCTACAAACCGATGGATTTAATTATTTTGTACCATAAAAAATAAAAAACTAAAGGTGGTGTGAATTTATAACTTGACACTCGCTACATTTTTAACCTTAGTGTATTTG
The DNA here is from genome assembly GCA_014170235.1 of Listronotus bonariensis. NCBI lineage: Eukaryota > Metazoa > Arthropoda > Insecta > Coleoptera > Curculionidae > Listronotus > Listronotus bonariensis. The sequence continues at coordinate 79,105 of JACEGR010001803.1, read as the reverse complement.
ATGTTTTGGCAACCAGAGGGACTGCCAGACGGTGCACAAAAATACATAGATAATGTATATTATATGGGTGTGTATTACCTAATGGCAGTAATTTTATTTTGTTTTTTATTTGCTAGATACAGGATGTTAAACTGCAAAGCAAATTGTTTAAAATATTTCTCCTTCCAATTTATACACTTTGTATGTGTCCCAAATTGACCCTCTCTGGAATATTGTTCTCATGTCTGGGGAGTGGCATCCCCTACAACCCTCAGCATTCTTGATGCCATTCAAAGAAGGGCTGTTCGTCTTATTAATGATCCTTTACTTACTCAAAGACTTCCTTCTCTTGCCCATCGTCGAGCTGTGGGAGATCTATCGCTCTTCTATAGATACTTTTACGGCTTCTGCTCCGACGAATTGTCCAGTATAGTCTCTCCTCTTGCAGTTCCCAACAGAGAAACTCGTGGTGCCGCGCGTATGCATCCCTATACAGTTCAATTGGACAGGCCCCGAACTTCCCATTTCGTTTGATCTTTTATCCCTAGAGTTTCTAGACTGTGGAACCTGCTGCCAGCGGAGGTCTTTCCTTCCCCCCCAAAATCTTCAAGATTTTTAGGTCTCGTGTTAACAAACTTTCTCTACCCCGCTTAAGACACCCACGGTACGTTAGTATTTAGGCTTTCAGCCTTCGTGGATTGTCCAAAGATAAAAAAAAAAAAAATCCAGTTAATAAGCCTCGGCCCGTCTATACTCATTTTAAGGCCAGCCGCATACATTAGGCTCTTTAATCGGAAGATCGGACAAGATTCTGTGATACGATGATCTAAAGGTTTATTGATCATAGGTTTTCATCACCACGACGCATTTTTTTCCACCTAGGTGGTGCACTACAGCCCTAGAGCCTTAAGGTATGATTTTGAGCACCGCGACAGGCTACTAACCTCCGACGCAAGCGCCAGTCATTCATATTCACATGTCATTTATTGTATAACTTGGATGGTTCTTGCTTGGCCTGCCCGCACTTCCATCTAAGTTATAGCTGCGCTCTACGTTGCTTGGTGATCGTCGTTATCGATCTTACTGGTGCAGCTATGACGCATACCTACCAGTCATGTCAAACACAAACCATCATAAATCAGTCAACTTTCAGATAATTTGTCAGATGGCTTGATTAACAGTAGGATCTTTTTAGTCCTCCCTCCAACCTTTATCTTTGAAATAGAACAAGTTAAAAAGTAAAATTTGAGTAAAAGGGTGTAACCAAAACTACTTTTTGGCATAACATTTTTAGGAAATCACGTGGCCCAGTGCCATAAAATATATTAAAAATGAATTTAAAAAAATACCTTTTAAATGTTTTACTTATCCTGTATAATGCAAATTTTATTTTGTTAAATACTGCTGTACACAATGTACCAAAATATAAAATAATTTTTACATTTTTTTAATTTAATTTTTTTTTATTTTAATTTATAAAATTAGAAGAAAAAAAGTATTAAGATACAAGTACATACAGCCATGGTAAATAAAAATAATAATGAACATTATTCCCTAAAAACTTTAAATTTATTTTTGTTTTAGTTAATAATAACCTTAGATCATTTTTGAGACAACCTAATGGTGAAACTTTCGTTTCAATTCATTACTTGATGCAAAACAATTTTAATTCGGTAAATAGATGGGTAAAGGTCGATTTTCATTCAAATTTTAGGCTATATACAGGGTCCTGCAATAGTGCGTCAGGCTTCCGTAGCTCCTATACAAATAATGTTAGGAATTCCGTTCTGGTACCAACTTATAACGTGGATTAGGTTGCATTTTTGCAAAATATTTTTGCACATACAGGGTGGCCCAAAAAGTTTGACGACAAAATCTACATTTTTTTAAATGGAACACCCTGTATTTTTGTGCACATTTAGGTTCCTATTAGTGTATTTTATAAGTACACAAAATTTTATTTCATTGGGTTCAGCGGTTTGGGAGCTAAAAATTAAAAACCTACAAAGTAACATTTTACCGCCCTGAAAGAAAATTGGTTAAAAAATAACTTAAAGATTTTTTTTTAAACAAAATTATGTGAAAGCTAATACCAAAGATATGAAGATAACAAGGAGTTATAAGTTTTTTTCCATTATATACAGGGTGTCCAAAATCCTGTTTTGAAAAGTACATATTTCAAACACGTTTTTTCCAAGTTTTTAAATGGAACACCCTGTATATTATTCTACCATTCGATGAACAATTTAAATAAATTTTTTTGGTAATTACAATTAAATTAAAATTCTCAACCGTTCTCAAGATATTTACCAAAAACCTAATATGAAGGTATCGATAGTGAAACAAAATACCCAGGCGGCCATGGAAACAAACAAAATATTATTTAATTGGACACATATTGACATTTAGACATAATTTTAGCTTATTTGGAATTCACAGCTCAAAATGATAAAATAAGTAATCAAAGTCAAATAGTTTAAAAAAGAGGACGATAAAAATGCGTACCTAACTAATTAGCTAGAAGTTGGAAAATATTAATTTAGAAGATGTTCAAAATGTCTTCCTCCTTGTTGAAGGCATTTTCCAATTCTCTCTTGTAAGGATCTTTCCACATTTTGAAGCATTGCGGGTGTAATGGTGGCAAATGCTTGGATGATTCTTTTATTGCATGTTTTGTGCTGTTGTGGGAGGTTCCATATAAACAAGGTCTTTTACGTATCCCCATAAAAAGAAATCTAATTTCGTTAGGTCCGGCGATCTCGCAGGCCATCTGGTTGGTCCTCCTCTTCCAATCCAATGATCTTCATATCTGTCATTTAACAAAGCTCTAACTGGTTGTGAAAAATGGGCTGGAGCCCCATCCTGTTGCAACCACATATTTTGTGCTTGGATGTTTTGGGGCAGCAATCCGGGTAAATCATTTGTTAAAAATGCCAAATAAATTTCGCCGTTAAGGTGGCCGTGAAAAAAATATGGACCTACCACATGGTCCCCTATAATTCCTCCCCAAACATTTATTGACCAACGGTGTAGGCGGTCTATTTGTCGTATTATTCTTGGATTCTCATTAGAATAATAATGGAAATTATGTCTGTTCACGCATCCAGTATTGTGAAACGTTGCCTCATCGGTAAATAGAACATTCATAAAAAAACTGGTTTTCTTGAAGGCGAATTTGTGCCCACTCACAAAACTCTACCCTTCGTTGAAAATCATTTTCATTCAGCGTTTGGTGCAACTGAATGTGGTATGCGTGATATTTATGGTTTTTTAAAATCCTTTGGACTGACCTTTCACTTATGCTAACTGCTTCTCCCACGGATGCCTAATTAATATTTGGGTTTTCCGTAACTGTCAGTAAAACTGCAAACTGTTTTTCTTCATTCGTGGCCACTTTTAACCTTTCTTGCTTTTTGTAGTCCACACTCCCTGTTTCAAGAAAACGCTCAAGGAGTCTATTAAAACTTATTGCTTCCGGACGGCGTCTGTCGGGAAACCGAGCTGCATAAACTCTACTTGCTAGCAAACAATTTTTCTCACTTTCTCCTAACACAAAAATCATGTCAATTAGCTCTTCCTTTGAAAAATGCATTTTTTCTAATAGAATATTATTACTTTCGCCCAAGAAGAAGTGGTTCTAATACGGTTACGAAATGTCAATATGTACTTATCCAATTAAATAATATTTTGTTTGTTTCCATGGCCGCCTGAGTATTTTGTTTCACTATCGATACCTTCATATTAGGTTTTTGGTAAATATCTTGAGAACGGTTGAGAATTTTAATTTAATTGTAATTACCAAAAAAAATTATTTAAATTGTTCATCGAATGGTAGAATAATATACAGGGTGTTCCATTTAAAAAACTTGGAAAAAACGTGTTTGAAATATGTACTTTTCAAAACAGGATTTTGGACACCCTGTATATAATGGAAAAAACCTTATAACTCCTTGTTATCTTCATATCTTTGGTATTAGCTTTTACATAATTTTGTTTAAAAAAAAATCTTTAAGTTATTTTTTAACCAATTTTCTTTCAGGGCGGTAAAATGTTATTTTGTAGGTTTTTAATTTTTAGCTCCCAAACCGCTGAACCCAATGAAATAAAATTTTGTGTACTTATGAAATACACTAATAGGAACCTAAATGTGCACAAAAATACAGGGTGTTCCATTTAAAAAAATGTACATTTTGTCGTCAAACTTTTTGGGCCACCCTGTATGTGCAAAAATATTTTGCAAAAATGCAACCTAATCCACGTTATAAGTTGGTACCAGAACGGAATTCCTAACATTATTTGTATAGGAGCTACGGAAGCCTGACGCACTATTGCAGGACCCTGTATAAAGCCGCTGCCAGACACTACGGACTTCGGTGAACATTCGTCATTCGCCAAACAATGCGGAGCGTGTGGGAGAGTAGCTTTGCCACGCTTCGCCGAAGCTTTGCACTTCGCCGTAGTACGAAGTTTTTCCCAGCGACTGTTGGTAAACTAGTCAACATTCAAGGACGCGAAGTTCGGCGAAGTGGCTTAGGTAGCAGCTCCCAGACGCTGTTGCTTAGATGCACATATGGTAATATTTTGTCTAATCAATGGAGTACCAATTTGTGCTTAAGAATTTAATAATGAAGTGGAACAGCGATTAAGTAAATTAGTTTTTGGATCTCTTCCAAAAGAAAAGATACTTTGGAATCCTAAAGATCCAAATCACAAAAACCGAAATTTGATTTACGATATGTGGAAAGACATTTAAACATGTTTTAGTGCTAATTGTACAATCACCTATTTTAAAAAGAAAAAAGACTATGCATCCCTATACGGTTCAACTGGACAGGTCCTTGACTTCCCATTTTGTTTGTCCTTTTCTCCCTGGAGTTTTAAGAATGTGGAACCTGCTGCCTGCAGAGGATTGTCCTTTATTCCCAAGTTTTCAAGTATTTAAGTCCCGTGTCAACAAACTTCCTCTTACCTCGCTTCAGACACGCGCGGTACGTTAGTATTTAGGCTTTTAGCTTTCTTTTAGCTTTCGTGGATTCTCCTATGATAAAAAAGTAAATACCCTAATGAACTGACTAATTATTCTCCTAGCTTATTAATTTTTTTAAAAAATATCTGTTTACCAAAAACTGACAATCAAGACTTTGCCAAACATTTGCCATTTGGCGAAGTGCGAAGTGGTGTGGGAGGTCAGCTCGAACTTGAAAATTGTGCTTCGCCGAAGTACGAAATTTCGTCATTCGCCGAAGTCTGTAGTGTCTGGGAGCGGCTTAAGAATCCCAACCGGAACTATTTAGGAAATATGGTAAAATAAAAAAAAAGGATCTTGTACTGCAACTTCGTTGGTTTATAAGTTATTTTCAAATGCGAATAAGTCTAGAGGTTGCGACAACAACACTTTGTTATATTGCGTATTACGTTGCATATTGCGTTGCACGTAGCAACACACGTCTGTACGCGGCTTTAGACCAAAAACTGGGTGCGCAGATAGAGGCTCAGAAGTAACGCTTCAACTCCATGCCTAAAAAGTCTGTATATATTTATTCCATTATTAATCGTGCCCGTCGTGGCTTAAGGCCAGCCGCAAACTAGCAACTTTTTTGGGCAACTAAAAATTGCCATAATGAGAGGTATTTGTTTTTATGTGATACCGCGCACTAGCAACTTTTTAATCACGCCAACTAAAAAATTACATCTTAGTCTATTTTAAATGCGATTTAAATCTAATAACGTCTTTGGTTTTTCTTTTTTTCTGTTTTTTTAAATAAAAGCAATAATTACTGCTGTCTTGGTAAAATTTATGTTTAAAAAGCAACACAATAGTAGACAAGCGTCCAAAAACAAATTGTTTTAGCTACTCTTTGGTTGAGCAACTTTTCTGTTGGTCAACAAAAAGTACGCGGCTAGCCTAACTTTCTTAATTTAACGAAAAGCCTTTGTTCCGCTAGGCAAAAGCTGCATATCTAAATAGTTTAAAATAATTATTTATGATATCAATGTTTTTACTAATTTTCTTTGGATGTCGTCAAAAACAAAGAAAATGTCAACATCAAAGAGTTGATAAATATCCCACAAGAAAAATTATTTATATTTCTTATTGTTTGTAATAAAATTTAAAGATAAAATTTAATAGCTGGCAAATGAAAAATAATAAGTATTAAAATTTATATTTAATTGATTTTGTCGACCAATTACCCAGCCCTTCCATGCTAATAAGCGGCTAAACCTTTTAAATGTATTCAATAACTCGTTAAAGCAACGCGCGACCTGAATATTAACTTTTAGTGAAGCAATTTTAAACTCTGCAAGGGCACTTGGTCTTGTAAATTATTTATGAATTTTTAATTAAAAAGTGGGAAACTTACTTCGTTATTTTAGGTCATGATCTGTATTTTTTAAATTTACTCTTGTTTACTCGTAAGAAGTGTGTTTAATTTATATGTTCAAAACAAATTTTTATATCTATTTTCTTATATAGGATATAATAAATATCTTTAAATTTTTTAGCTATATATTTTTTTATTATTATTTTTAATATACGAAATTTATTACTCAAAAACACAAAAACTTTTTTTTAATTCATATAAAGCTTCTTGGATTTTTTTAATAGGTTATGTTTAAAAAGGCAAAAACCATGGCCGGACGTGACAAAATTATTTTATTTATTAATGAAGCTCACAGGGTATTTTAAATTTTTTTAAATAATTTTAACTGTAATAATTATATCCATTATATCGACCCATATGTAAGATTAGTAACTATATTACCCAGAAATATGATTTTACCTTTTACAGGTTTATATACAGGGTGATTCCTAACCTATACGCAAAAACTTTTACTAAGGACCAACAATGGTAAAATGTTTTTGTTAGAAAGATAACTAATAATTTAAATTTTAATACAAAAATATAATGATACAGGCAGATAATGAATAATATTTAAAAATAAATTACTTCCCTATTTTTTGTTTTAGCAATAATATGCTATATTCACTTCAAGCCCCAGTTGTAATTCTTTTTGCGTACTAAACTCACAACTGAGAAGTAGACTGTACCATTACTAATGCTAAATATTTTTTAAGTGAATTTAAATAAAAGCACCATTTCAAATATTTTAGTAGTAAATTTAGTAACTAAATTGATTTATCCTTGTTAAAAAAAAATAATAAAATAATTTATTTCAAGAACAAACAAGAAACATGAGAGAATTTATTTGTTTAAAAGGGTTTCTGTTTTTTTTCCTTACTAGCAAAAATGTAAGCAAAAAAGAATAAACTCCTAATTAAATAAGGTTTTAAATCTTATCAAGCCTAACAAATTTTACTAAAGTAAGTGTTTTAAAAATTTTTCGTTTTTAAAAAGCAGACTTTGAGTCTTAACAAAAAAATTTCTGGGACAATATTTTTCTTATATATATGCAATTAGCTCCTTAATAAGTCCCTTTACCGCAATTAGGAACCAGCCTGCAGCCTGTAGGTATATTAGAGAGTTAATTTACTCGAATAAAAAAGTCAATTAAATAGACATACGGGGATAGTAAGAAAATACCGAAATGGTGGATTATCTCAGCAACCGTTAAATATAAATGAAATAAATATTGTGACAAGGGGTCACTAAAAATATGGAATTTAAAAATTATATTTGCAAGGTTGCCAAGTTTATAGTTTTTTTCTGTGGTTTATTGAATTTTAAAAATTTTAAATGAAATACCCTTTTTTAATTATTATAATCAATTGCTTGTATCAACCTTGTTTTTAAACTGATATTATTGTTTTTTACTCCTGTCAATTTTAAAGATATGGCATTAAGCTGAAATACAGAAACGACCAGGTATGATCAATTATCTCAAAAATGATTTAACCGAAATTCGTCAAAATTAGTACAGAGAAATAACTGGTCATTTTAAATTTAGGGAGTGCATTTGCGATGTTTCTTATTTAAATTTCCGTATTTCCTTTCCTTGACGTTTTTGAGAATTTTGAAAACATCGCAAAAATGCTATTCATGAATTTAGAACGACCAGTTTTATCCCTGTATTAGTTATGGCGAATATTGGTTGAATCGTTTTTAGGATAATTAAACATACCTAGCCGTTTTTGTATTAATTTCAAAAAAGCATGACTCCATATCTCGGAAATTTACAGAAGTTAAAAACGATAGTACCAGGTCATAATAATCTTGATACAAGCAATTAAATTTAATAAAAAATAAGGTATTCCATTACCCTACAGTAGTCGCGTGCGGTGTCACAGACCGACGATAACTTGAAATGTTGATAAATACGCCACTGTATTCGCGCCGCTTTATGAATGACTTCCACTTCGTAACTCTTTTGCATTACAACTCGTGCGATTGTCACTCAGAGTAAAATTGTCTGGGTAGTTAGTGACAGCGAACTTATGCACCGACGCGACCATTTATGCACGGTAATTTTCTTTTTGTACTTAGTTTTTATGGGATGGTCTTCTTGTTGGGTACACGCCTGGAAAAAATGGGACCGCTTTGGTACTAGTCCCGGGGTATACGAGCTGATCCTGTTTAGGGTCAGCTCGTATACCTGGACCAGTTCGAAGCGGTCCAGTCTTTCCAGGCGTGTACCTAACTAAAGACCATCCAATAAATGAATCCACCAACCAATATAGAGCATATCTCTTATTTTTTTAGTACCAGGGTTGTTACATTTGCTTTTGTAGAAAAGTCAGTTTTTAAATTTCTATAAGGAAGAACAAAAGCGCCATTGGTATTTGCTAGAAACAGTTACCACAGATAAAGAACATTTTGGCCATGATTCTGACGAAGGTAAGGAAACCAGGCATAAATTAGTTAATTCTTTTCCTAACCGGGTTTATAACAAGGATATTATTAAATATTAAGACTCTGAATCGAAATGTGATGAATTGTGACCAAGGAGATGCTGAAGCTTCTAAATTAGACGATAAAAAGATTTTAAGCCTTGGGTCAGGAAAAGTTAAAGTTTTATAAGTAAAGATAAGTAAACTATGTAGAAAAAACTGTCGTGCCACCTAAACATACCAAAACCAGAATTGAGAATATTATCAACGTTTTACCAGGACCATGTGTACATACAAAGTAGTTGACAACTCCAGTTAAAATCCAAAATTCTTCTTTTCAGAAAAAATATTACAGCTATTGTTTTAAATACCAATAAAATTAAATAGGAAAATGTATTTTTATTTTAAATAAAATCTTCGTAAAAGTATAGTTTTTCATTGCTTTTATTAAAAATACCTAAATAAGTGAATTCTTTGTCTCCCATTACAATCGGTCTCAGGGACTGACGCGACCTAACTATCCCAAATTTTCACGCGACCAGTAAAGGGTTTGAGAACATTTTAAAATTCCCAATCTACAGAAAAAACTATAAACTTTGCAACTTTGCAAATAAAATTTTTGAATTCTTTGTGTTTAGTTACCCCTTAGCACAAAATTTGGTATATTTATATTAAACGGTTGCTAAGATAATCCACCGTTTCGGTTTTTCTTCTAATTAGAAAAAGTGCTATTTAAAGTATTTCCATTTACGATTTTTCAAAACTCTTAAACGCTAATAAGCGGTCTTGCCTCTTTAATATATTCAATAACTCGTTAAAGCAACGCGCTGCTTGAATATTAACCTTTGCAAAAGCAGTTTTAATTCTCTAGAAGGGCACTTGATCCTGTGAATTATTTATAAGATTCTAATTGGAACTGAGGCAACTTTCTTTAATTATTTTAGTAAAAAACTTAAGCTGGTAAATTTTTTATTTGCGGCTTTTACCAACTGCAGAGATTCTGAATTATTGACGATATACCCTTCTGCCATTAAAAAGGTAGAAGATATTGCAAATTAAAGTAAACCCTTATAAATTATTTAAGAAACTGGAAATATATAACATTTCAATCTGTTATCATACTAAATATGGTTTATGCGACTTTAAAGGTTTTAAAGATATTTAGGAGCTGCAGTAATGTTTTATAACCCAGTATATACTGGGTTGATAAAAAGTACTGAAAGCCTAAAAAAATATATATTCTTTGGATTAATGGCTATAGGGCCCACAAATGACTACCTACTTCTAGAATGCTTAATATTTAATTTGCTTTATTAAACGGGGTGTTTTCCTCATTTTTACTTTTTTTATCTAAAATAAAATTAAGTAACATACATGTTTTTAAGAGGTTTTTCTCGACGTTAGTGGGCTAAGATGCTCTGAAATATGTTTTCTAGCCACTACAATTCAGGGGGTAAAAGCGACAAAAAAATGTTTCCCCCAAAATCAAAATTTGATGGATCAAGCGTTGACTTGTTGTTCTCAAAATTAGCTCTGTTTCGTTTTCAATGGAAATTTTAACAATTTGTCGTTTCACCGAAAATAATAGCAGAGACTTCAAACTTGGCAGTTATATTCAGGGTTAAGAGACGTTTAAAATAAGTATTACTTGACCACTCTTTCCATTTAGGATTTTGGGGGTAAGTCTAACCCCGCTATAGGGTTGCAATTCAGGGGGTGAAAGTGACAAAAAAATGTTATTCCTAAAATCAAAAGATTGACGTGTCTCAGCGTTTTTCCTCAAATGGCGTCATTAAACAGGATTTCGCCTTAAAAATTTTTAATTTTTAACACCCTTTATTATGAGAACAAAAATTTGCGACAGACCTTTGTTTACAATATATAATTTTTTTAGATAATCACTTACATATTCTAAAGTTAAAAGAAAAAAAAATTAAAAATGTACCACTACAAATAATTTTAAAATGTGACTATATGCTAAACTAAGAAGCGGTTTTACTTTTTACTACTAAATAATAATAAAAAAAGTAACAGCAATATTATACAATCAAACGGTAAAAATAGATAAAAAAGAAAGCAGATAATAAAAACTTAAAAGAGCTGTCATTTTAAAATAAAGTACCAAATAACAACGTATAATTAAAAAAACATATATATATTTTAATTTAAAGACTTGCTAAAAAAATGTAAAAAAGAGATTTTATTTTACATGTAAAATAAAATCCGGAAAATTAAAAAATAAAAATGGAATAGCTATCTATTTTTGAAAATGTATTTTTACGAATCGGCAAAAAGGTACTTTGTTGAATTTTAAAAAAAGCAGTTTATAGGGATCGGAATACCTATTTAAATTGGTTAACAATGTAAAGCATAACACATTTTTCATTAGGTAAAATCAATGTAAATATAATTTATTATGGGTACCCAGTTTTTATCTTTTTAGTAACTTACCTTTAACTTTGTTTAGAAAATAAAGCTCTTTAGTTTAGTTAGTTAAAAATACAATAACAAATGTATTTTATTATTTAATTACATATATTTCCATATATCTAAATACTAAAGAGAAAATTAATTCATAATTTGTCTTGATTAAGTTAATGAAGCCAACTTTAACCCCCGGATTCAAACACATATCGTGACTGAAAACCATTAACTTGTAAAACTTAGGAAAGCCGTTTTGGAACAACAGCTACGAAATTTACTGCCTTATTAAAGAAGATTGTTTTAATCAATCAATATAAATTAATGTTTTAAAAGGTAAAAGTCTAAACTACAAATTAAAAATATGATAAACATAATTTGGCTAAATTTTGTGAAACTGCTTACACAGTTTAAAATATTTCTTGCATGAATTTTTTCTTGCAGCAATTTGACGATTTGCACACGCGCAGTGTTTTGTTTTTTAAAATTAGTGCAAGTTTTTTTAAGCAAGAAGAATATAAATACGTTTTTTTTGCAACCAGTCTACAATTTAGGTAATTATTTAGGCGATTTTTAATATATAATCCTTAAAAAAGACACTAGACAAAAAAACTAACCTAAAGGAGCGTTGAGTATTGGTTAAAAAATATTTATAATAAATTAAATAATTATTGGTGTACCTATTTTTTGCTAAAATTTAAGAAAATTAATTAATAAATTGTTTTTTAATTTAGGTACTTTGGTACATCTTATTGGTAAAACCACTAGCAGCAAGAAAAAATGTCATGCAAAGAAAGTTTTAAAGTGTAAAAACAGAAAAAAATGCAATATATTAGGTACTTTTATTTAAAAATCATAAATTTGATTTCCAATTATACTACTTTTTATAATTTCATTGTCTTTTATTTTTAACTGAAACACGACGTTTCGGATACTGTCTTTCTCTCTTCCTGTTTTTAAGTGATAACTAAAAACTACTTATAACAAAACATATGGGTATCAAATAAGAGGGCTTGGTTGGTAAATATAGCTCATTAAAAAAAAAATTAAAAAATTAAGATTACCGCCACCACAATATGGCGGATTGTGCATATTTTTCGTCCACAACTTCCTTCTCATTAAGAGTATTAAATAAAAGGGCTTGATTCGGAGAATAAAGCTTACCATAAAAAGGTAAAATTTAAGATGGCCGCCACAAAAGGCTAATACCATGGTCTTTTTTTCATCAACTACCCCAATATAGGTATCAAATAAAAGAGCTGGGTCGGTAGAATAGAGCTTACTTAAAAGAAAATTAATAATAAAATTTAAAAATAGCTGCGGCCACAAAATGGAAAATTAAATATTTTTACCAACTAATTCAATATAAAGTCGTTGATTAGTTCTGGTTAATTATAGTAAGGCACAAAATGAACTCAATAAAATAGGATTTTTTAACTAACAACAAAACTAAAAACCCAAAATAAATTATGTAAAAAAACATGTTCTGAAACCTTTGACATTAACTGTTAAATATGTTTGTTTTGTGTCAACGGTTTTGAGAATCTTCCAAAAACTAAATTTTAAAATTTTAAAACGTAAATATAAGTTATTTTTATTTTTTTTTAGCATCGGTGGCAGATCTGCCAATACGAAACGTCAGTTTTAGTTTCTCTTTTACTTGTTTAATTTTTTGTTTTTTTTTTTTTTTAAACATCTTAAATCGAAGTTTTAATTAAAGTAAAGCTGAAAAATACATTAGTAAGTCTGCTAGCTACCAGATCGCACCAATCTTCTCATTAATCTAGGGTATTGATCGGACAAATAATAAAATTGAAGATATGCCTCTATATTGGTTAGGCGGATTTATTTATTGGATGGTCTTTTCGTTGGGTACACGCCTGAAAGAATGGGACCGCTTTGGTCCTCGGGGTATACGAGCTGACCCTGTTTAGCCCCTATTGACCCCTATGAACTGGCCGGTCGCCTGAAACAAAATAAAGAAAAACTCCCAAAAACCCAAAAATTCTAATTAAAAACGACGTTTTGGTGGGCAAGTCTGCCACCGATGTCAAGTTAAAAAATAAAATAAAAAAATAACTTATATTTAAATAAAAAATTATTAAAATTTTATGCTGTTTTAATATTGCAAACTAAAAATAATTGGGTTGTCTGAAACAAAATAAAGAAAAACCAAAAATTCTAATTAAAATCGACGTTTCGGTGGCAAGTCTGCCACCTTTGTAAAGTTAAAAATAAAATTAAAAATTAACTTATATTTAAATAAAAAATGATTAAAATTTTTACTGTTTAGTATTGCAAACTAAAAATAGTTTGACATTTGTGTATAATAAACATGTTATTAGCAAATAAAGTTATTAATTAAATAAATAATAATATGTCAAACTATTTTTCAATTTGCAATAATAAAAAAGCATTAAATTTTAATCATTTTAAATTTAAACATTAGTTAATTTTTTATTATATTTTAACCTGACAACGGTGGCAAACTTGCCACCAAAACGTCGTTTTTAAATTCGATTTTTAGGTTTTTGGGGGTTATTCTTTATTTTGTTTTAGGCGACCGGCCAGTTCATAGGGATCAATAGGGCTGAAGAGGGTCAGTTCGTATACCCCGGGACCAGGACCAAAGCGGTCTTATTTTTTCCAGGCGTGTACCCAATGAAAAGACCATCCAATAAATAATTAAATCGTTGGGCACTTGACTTTTTCTACCTTAATATTGACTCTGGATACGTTACGCCCAACCATTTTATTATTTGTCTGATCAATACCCCAGATTAATAAGAAAATTGGTCCAATCTAGTAGCTAGGACTCATTTTTTTTTTTGCTTTTGGTACAATAAAACCGTTTACCCTTTTTTTACATAATTTATTTACGATTTAGCGACGGCTGCAAGATGTTTGGAATGTCTAAACCACGCTTGCTAAATTCTTTTTTGTTGTTTAAAATCACATCAGCTTCTTCTAAATTTCCTTTTTTGTTTAGTGTTTTCTTTTTATGAATAATTTTGGCCTTTACACTGTGGTACGTGGTGATGTTTTGAACAAGCATGTTCCGGCCGCCGCCGCCACGTTTATCCTCCGTTCCGTGTGTTTTTTATGTTCTCCTATTCTAGTTTCTTTATGTGGTCTTTTTGTTTCCCCAACGTATAATTCACCACATTCACAAGAAATCTGGTGACACAGATTGTTATTTAATGCGTTGTTGTACGGTCTTGTCTTGGTCAGAATGTTTCTTAAAGTGTTTTAGCATGTAAATAATGCTGTTTTAATGTTGTACTTGTTGGCAAATAATATTATTGGTGTTATTATTATAAACAATTAACTGGCAAAAATTATAATTTTACATTCACTCAAAAGAAATTGATTAATTAAGAGATTAATTTAAAATAATTAATTAAAAATATGATAATTATGGAATTTAAAAAAATTTAAAATATTAGATACATCTATTAGAAAACAATAGTTTAAATATTTTTTAAAAAATTTGTATTTACCTAATTTAAAATTTTGAAATTGTTAAAAATTACTTCATTTAAATTTTAAAAAATAAATAAACCTATTATTACAACTAATAATATTATTTTTATAATTATAAACCATATGCTCGCAAAACAGGAAAAAAGAAAGATTGATTTAGTCGCTTTAAATAAATTAGTTTTGTAAAAGGTTATTCTATAATATAATTTTAAAATATGATAAATGTGGTTTAAGCAAATTTTGTAAAAAAAATGTTGTATTAGATACGCCTATTTAAAAACAATAACTTTGTTTTAAAATGGTAAATTTAATTGCTGCTAGTTAATTTATTTAAGTGGATTACAAAATAATCCTATGAAGTAATACTATTATAAGTTTTAGCTTAATTATTGTTACCATTAACTTGTAAGACCTAGGTGAGCCGTTTTAAAACAGCAGCTAAGAAAATATTGTTTTAATCACTTAAAGTAAATTGATTCCTTTTAAAAGTAAATCTTAAGTATAATTTAAGTATTTTTTTTACTTTATTTACCATTTTTCAATTTAAAATCTAGTGTAACCTATTTTATTACAATAGAAAAAATAATAAACCTATTATTACTATTATTATTAAAAGTCTTATTTTTATAAACTAATAAACTATAAAATTTAGAAAAGCCGCTTTAAAACATTTGCTTCGAAATTTAGTGCCTTAGAAAATAGTGTTTCATTTACTAAAAATAAATTGATTTTTTAAAAGATAAATTTATAACATAAATGTAAAATATAATAAATATGGTATTGTTAAATTTTGTAAAAAAAGAACATTTGAAATATTGATTACGTCTAATAAAAAAACAATATTTTGGTTATTTTTTCCAATTTTTATTTACTTTATTTTAAATTTAAAAATTTAAAACATGTTTTTTTGTTTAATAGATAAAATATTTAACCTGTTATTACGAATATAAATATTATCATTAAAACTTAAGAACGCCGTTTTGGAAAAGCAACTACAAAATTTACTGCCTTATTAAAGAAGATTTTTCCAGTCACTTAAAATAAATTAATTTTTAGAAAGCTTTATCTATATTATAAATTTAAAATATGATAAACATGGTATTAGCAAATTTTGTACAAAAAAATCCATGTTGTGTTAGATACGTCTATTTAAAAACAATAATTCAGTTTCTTATTTAACCTGTTTTTTTACTTTATTTTAAAATTTTAAATTTAAAAACCTGCTTTTAGTTACTTTATTTAAATAGATAACAAAAATAAAGTTATTAAGCATAATATAGGTTTTAGTGTTCTTATTGTAAGCCATAAACTTGTGCAACTTAGGGAAGCCGTGTCGAAACAACAGCTAAGAAATTATTATTATTATAATTTTTTTAATTTAACTCTTAATTAGGCCGTAACGGTCTCAGTTGAAAATAGTATTTAGTTGTGACAATATCGATATTTCTTTGTAAGTATCTGACGCAGAATTTTTTACTCTATTCGGTAAAATTAAACTGGTTTTTACCAAAATATACAAATACATATTAAAATTTGCCTTTCAGGGACCAGAAACCAGTTAAAATTCCAAAATGTTGACAGACAATGTCTACCAAATTATTTAAACTGGTTTTAATTTTTGAGAAATATTTTGCTTTTATAAATAAGAATTAATAATTTATAAGTTAAACAACCTAAATAAAAAGCACATATTTTAACACAATATTTTTTGAACATATTTGCAAAAAGTAGTTTTAAAACACTCATGTCCTTAGTGTATCGAATACACCACGCGACCAATCGAATACACCACGCGACCAATTTGGTGAAATTAACTACGCCCTTAATAAAGAGTTTAAATTAATTAAGTTCATTTTATTAAGTTAGTTTTTAAAAAGGAAATAATTTTTTTCCACAAATGAACCCCTAAAAATAGGAAAAGTCTCCTCAAACTCGCATAATTGTACGAATTTTGTCGATTTGAGCAGATTCAAATATGTTTAATTTATTTTTAGGAGAGGCCCCCATTAAAAATTAATATTTTATTTTAATATTTTTTTTTTTGGCTATTTTAATTTTTTTTTGTATGATTGAAACAATTTTTAGCTTTTTTTTTTTACCAAAACACACTAAATAAATAGAAAAACTACAAATTTTTCTGATTTTTTCCACCAAAAACCCCCATAAAAATTTTAAGTTTTTAGCAAATAGTTATTTTAGCTAATATATATATATATATATATATATATATATATATATATATATATATATATATATACATATATATATATATATATATATATTATATATATATATATATATATATATATATATATATATATATATATATATATATATATATATATATATATATATATATATATATATATATATATATATATATATATATATATATATACATATATATATATATATATATATATATATATATATATATATATATATATATATTTTTAATGAATTAATTTTTCCCTTCAAAGGAACCCTTACAAATAGAAAATCTCGTCCAAATCGCATAATTGTACGAATTTTGTCGATTTGAGCAGATTCAACTATGTTTGATTTTACTGGACACCCTGTATGGATGTAGATAATTTGATTTAAATTGATGAAAACTTTGATGTCTGTTGGTGCCTAAACGGTGAGGTTTATCAACTTGATTAAAGAGTACCTTATTTTTTAAGTTTTTATTTGTCTATAAAATGGCGCCCACAGCTTTGCGATATCTGTCAAAATAAAAAAGTTATGATGTAAATAAATTTTAAATTTTAAGTAAAGTGCCCTCTGGCGGTATTAAAAAAAAAATACTTTTGTCTTAAAATTTTAGAATCTGCAAAGCTCGATTTGTGTGCTAAATATCAACTGGATGGGTTAAAAAATAAATGCAATGTGGCGGAAAACCAAAATAAAATTAAACTTTGACGGCTTGTAACTCAAAAACAAATAACATTTTGAAAAAAATTATATAAGCTCTACCACTATTTTGTCAAGGACAATCACCCCCTTAAGTTTCGTCGATCGGTATTTGAATCACCCTGTATATTTATATTTTTTATTGTGTTTTTTAGTTTTTTTCGATAAATCGAACGGTTGTTTAAAAATTTGCCAAATTAACTAATATTTAGAAAACTTTATGCCACTTTTTTAAGCGATAAATGTTAAATTGCATGGTTATTTGCTAAAAACATTTCGTATTTATAATTAATTTTCTCGTAAACAGCTAAAGGGTTTTTAAAAGAGTAAAACTATTAAGGAGAAAATGTTGACCCTTTTAAAAATTGGTATGATCCCTAATACCCATCTTGGTATAAGAAATTTGTGCTTTCTCAGTGTATGTACCGTTAATTAGTTGGGTTTTTTATTAACTTGTATCAAACATAAATTTAATTAGGTTTTATTCAATTTCTCAGTATTTCATATTAAAAACATTTTAAATTGTTTCCAGGAAAACGAAAATATAGGGGTAACAAATAACAATTTTCCTGGAATTGTATCGTAGAATGCTATTTTAAAAGTATAAAAATTATATACAGAAATGTGCCAAAAGATAAAAAATTGCTATAAATAATAAATAATATTTTAAGCAATGTACGTAATATTAAGACATTCTACGTTTTAAAACTTTAGGTAGCAGGTAAAGTTTTTTTATTATCTTTTTTAGTAACCGTTCGACGAGTCGTAACAGTTTAAGAATTTGCCAACTTAACTAATATTTAGAAAATCTTTATGCCACTTTTTTGAGCGATAAATGTCAAATGGCATATATTCCGCCTTATGCTGTAAATACATTTACTTGTTTTAGGCTTGAAACTATAAATGACATTTGACAGATAATTCAATATTTGCTAGGCAGTAACTATGGATGGTGGAGGGGAGGATAACTATCGGAATGTTTTAAAAGTGTCCGTCGAAAGGAGCAACTTAAGGTGGCGCCACAGTAGATTTTTAAACAATGAGCATTAATTATTAGAGTGTGATACAAAATGAAAAAGGACACATAGATACAAAATAAAAAAAGGAAAGAAATACCAAAATCCCTCCACTGGCTACTGTGGCGCCATCCCAACTTGCTACATTCGAATGGCCACTTTTTCAACTTGTTCGCCATAAAAGATGGTTATCGTCCCCTCCACCATCCATAGCAGTAATAAATTTAAATCTTGAAAACATTTTAATTTCAACCTTGACTACAATTTGTAACTGCATGGAACATATTGAATTATTTGTCAAATGTCATTTTAAATTTATAGTTTCAAGCTTGAAATAAGTCAACGTATTAACAGCATTAGGCTGATTGTTTGCTAAAAACATTTGATATATACAGTAAATTTTTTCGTAAGTTTCTAAAGTTATTTAAAAAAGTTAAACTATTAAGCAATACATGTTGACCCTTTAAAAATTGGTTTGACCTCTATCCCCTATTAAATTTTTGATATTTGTGTTGGCGATGGGAGGGGCTAACCCTAAGTATTTTTTTACAAAAATACGCCTAGACTAAAAATCCAAGAGACCTCTTTAGGGATTTTTTTAAAAGTGTAAAAATATGTTAATTATACGAGTTAAATTGTTTTAATTTAAAACGACTGTACATATGTCTGGCCACTTAAAACCGCACTGAGCCCATACCGGGCCTAGGTTAACAATGGTAGGGAAAGTAAGGCAGATTAATTCAGAAAATTTTAAAAGTTTCTATGTCCTTTAAATATTACCTACATTTTCTTAAGCTAAGGGCACCTTTTTAACAAAAATAGATTTTTTAGTTACCATTGTTTCTTTTTGTCTAAACTTTAAGTAAAAGTAAACTCTGTTAACCTTTTTTATCACCATTGATTATGCGATCAGCTTTTATTAAAAGGGTACTATTAGAGATTTATAGTTTATTAATAACTCAAATTATCTTATTCAAACTTTAAAAACTATAAAAATCAATCGCCAAAATTATCAATAAGGTAACATTTATTCCGTACTGCCTAATACATCAAAATCTACTTCCCGAATCCCGATGTTTTTTCATACGAGACCCAGCATAAACAAAAATCTATTTACAAAACAAAGTAAGTCAGCTTAACAATATGTCTTTGTGGCTGGTAATATAATACTGCAATTTTATAAAATCCATTTTTTCTTGGTCTAGGTTTTCCGAGACTATGACAGTTCCTCAATATGCTTTCTACATTCACTTACCTCATTTTTCCAGCAGCGTTATTTTTTGTCCGTGACCCTGATTATATTATTGTTTTTACGAAATTATAATCCAATATAAGGAGTCCTGCAAGGTCAGCTCATAGAGCACTTTACTCCAATTAAATAAATATTATATAAAAATCATTCCTTATTTTGTTGAGTAAACTTGTGAAGCTGTGTCCTTAGACCTTAATTAGAAAAATATTTTCCGAACTTTTGATTACGTTACTGAAAATTTGTAACTTTATTATTAAATTGCCCTGCCTCGTCCTACATTTAATAAGGTAGATGCACGGCCTAGCTACGCTGCGGGCTCGTTGCGTTTAAGTGTGGCCAGACCTTAGAAAGGTTGTTATAATAGGAGTGTAAGTAAAACAACAAAACTAAGTTAGTAGTATAAATTTAAAAAATTACTACCTGCTTGTTATTATTTAAATAAGTTAACTTAAAGCAAAAACTAGAAAAGGGTGCTAAGCGGCTTCAGTCACTAATACGTCCTTAAAAAAATTAAATTATCTTGCTTTATTTTCCTATAGCAAGATTCCCTAACTACAACACAAGCTTTTGGCCTTTGTCTGTTTTAATAGGCTCTTTTTAGGGCTGGAGGAAAATAAGTTGCCTTAAACATTTAAATACTTTACCCTCCTTAGTTCAAAACTTTTTAAAAGTTTTTATAAGAGTTTTTTTCCTAAACCGTATCTTATTTTACATATTATTTACTTAAAGCTGACTTTTTCACAAAAATAGCAATATGTTTACATTCTAAGTCACTGCTTAATCTTTATTTAGCGTCACTGAAATGGTAATTGGTATCAATGGTTTTAAATTTCCTTTATGTATTGAGAAAGCTTTTAAACTATATTCCGATCAGTCTGTAAATAAGCGCGATACACACAGGATAAAATATTGAAAAGATCTGTTGTATGAATTTCAGAATATTACGTTATACAGTGCATTTAAATAATAAAAAAACTTTTTTTTAATAAATAAAACTCACTAAAAAGTAAACAATAATAAATTAAAAAAAAAAATTAGGTCAGATAATAATATATGGTATAAAAGTATAAAAAGCATTTCCTAATGTAGGTATTAACATTTAGTAGTTTAGATGGTATAACCTGACTTTTTTTATTATTTATAACTTTTTAGTAAGTTTTCTTTATATTTTTTTTTGTGGAAGTGGGTAAATTTTTTCTGAAAGTGTTTAATTTTTGCTTTATTTTATTATTATAAATAATATTAAATTGGTAAACGTTCACTAAAAAACACTATCAGTACCGCTTTCACTAAAGTAAAAAGCACAGTAATGTGAAATTTGGTTGGTTGGAATCTTTACAGGCGGTAATGCAAACCTGTCAAATTGGGGATCATAGAGTTTAGGTTAGTTCTAATTAGTTAAATATTTTTTTTTAATTTTTCCATAAAACAAATTAAAAGAAGAGATTAAGGAAACTTATAAGAACTAATTTTAATCCCCCAATGTCAATCAATCAAATTATATGACACTGTGCTTCATCATTATATTATGATAATTTGTAACTGTAGTTTTTTTAGTTTGGTAAAAAGGGCAAATTTTACCTCCAAGTTTGTCGATTTTGAATGCGCCCCTGAGCCTTTTTTTTCTTGATTATCTAAGCATCTGATACCTATTTATATGACAAGAAACCTATACAAAGGCCTACAGAAAAAAAGGGGACTACTACCTTTTCTCTTGCGATCTTCAGTTATTTTTTTAAACCACCGCAAAAAGTGCATTCTTTTAAATAATTAATAGTTTAAAAAAACTAAAAAACACGCTTTTATATGCAACCGAACTAAAAATTAAAAAATAATTTTTCATGAAAAAAATATTTTCACTTCATAGTAAAAAGCGTGGGGTGCTTAATATATTAAATGTTATAATTATTATATTTGCCAATATCTATGATGGAAAAGTTATGAAAAAATAGTAAAATGCACCCCACGCTTTTTACTATGAAGTGAAAATATTTTTTAATGAAAAATTATTTTTTAATTTTTAGTTCGGTTGCATATAAAAGCGTGTTTTTTTAGTTTTTTTAAACTATTAATTATTTTTCATTTTTAGTTCGTTATATTGCACAAAATTCTTAATATAACAGTAAATTAGAACATACTAATTAATTAAGCAGCAAAAGAAAATAACCAGCCCCCTATGAAATGACAATGGTAGCAAATTTTAAAATTTGCAAAAGATTGCAACTCACTAAAAATTTCTTCTTCATTAAGTAGCAAAGTTTCAAATTTTGCCAACAGATGGCACTCCGGAAATGTTTGGACCGTTGTCAACACTTTGCAATCCACTAAAAAATTTCTTCCTCATTTAATAGCAAAGTTTGAAATTTTTCCAACAGATGGCATCCTAGGTGTTGTTTTTATAATATAATGGAATTTTTTTTCCTGGCGATTAAAAAAAAGATAAAGGGATACTGTTTGCAGATTATTGCATTGTCATGGGTCCTTAATACGTGTGCAAAGTTTCAAAGAAATCGAATAGCTGGAAGTTGGTTAAAATTAGGCTCAAAGATTCCGTTACATAGGCAGCCAGATGGATAGATTGATAGATAGATAGATAGTTACAACCCAAGTTAATAAAAGCGTGTTAATAAAAAAAGTTTTAAAATTCGTCAACAAACGCTAAAGTAAACGCGTAACATACCCAAAAGAATACTAGCGAATTAAGAGCCTCCTCGTTTTTTAATTCGGTTTAAAAAGCCCTACTGTATTATTCCGTGATTTGTACACTTCCAGAAACTTTAAAAATCAGTAATTATATATAAAAAAATTTCTCCGGTACTGTAGAAATCATGACGACGAAAGAGAAATATCCCGAAATATTCAGCCCTTAATGTTTACACTAGGGGTGCATCAATAAAATTATTGACTTTTCAACAATTGTTGCATTTTTCATACAATTCTGGAATTAGTTACTCTTAAATATTTGATAAATTTATATCCTCAAAGAAAATTAAATTTTTACAAAAAGCTCTTTTACTAAATTTTCGTAGAACGAGCCGTTTTCTTAAAATCGCCTTAAACAACAATTAATTTTTTTTCAATTTTTTTACTTAGATTCTGGATTTTTAAGCTACCACAAATTCAATATCTTCAATATACCACAAATATCAATATAAACAAAACATTTCTTATAACAATTTTTGCTCTACAAAAAGGTTTTTACCGTTTTTCAATAAATAAAATCCTTTCAAAGTTGTTCAATGTTGAAATTAAAAAAATATATATTTTAACATTGAATACCTTTATATACATTTATTGCCAAATGTTAGAAGACCTTTTTTGTGTAAAGTATAAAATTTTTCTTAAGAATAATTATTTGTTTTTTAAAATAATAATATTTACGATAGTTTAAAAAATCCAGAGAATCTAAGGGACCATATTAAACATTTTAATTATTGTTTAAGGCGCGATTACAAGAAAACGGCTAGCTTAACAAAAATTAACTAAGAGAGTTTTTGTAAAGAATTAAATTTTCCCTGAGAATATAAATTTGTCAAATATTTAAAAGTAACTGAGATTTTTACAAAAAATTTCCAATTGTTAAAAAATTAATAATTTGAATGATGCACCCCTTAATGTTAATACTAAGGGCTGAAAATTTCAGGATATAGTTTTTCCGTTGTCATAACAAAATTTTTATAGTACCGTTAGAAAATGACACCGTATTTTATACTTTTTGACATCTTCAGCTTTACCTTTTATAAGTTATACTGCATTTAAAAACTAGTAAAAAATTAACTTTTTACAATATACAATTTCACTTGTTCTTGGCCTGGAAAGAAACGTCTTGCAACAACAACTTAAATTTACAACCCAAATAAACCACTGGGTGAAAGCTATTGGTTTAGGGGGCTCGTAGCTTTTCCAAGAGTTTTCTCGCAACACTTTTTCTTCTGGGCCGTTTAATTTGCTAGAGAAACACATACGAGGTATTTTCCTTTGTGTTAAAGAAAACGTTGGGATAATGGGATTTAAACCTCTCTTAAGGGCATTTGGGGAAAGTAATAGTTGAAAAACAACTGTGTTTTCAGAAAGGATTAACGGCTCAGTTTTAGATAGTGGTAATCCTATATTTTTAACTAATTGTTGTGATTAACAAGGAGATATTTAAGGAAAATAAAAGATCACGAGTGTGGCTTTTGTGATACTAAAGAAATTTTAGACTTTAATTATTCCTTCTTACTACGGATGGTAACATCGATGGCAGCGATACATCAAACAAGTAACATCAATGTAAAATATTGTTTCTAAAACACTGTTAAAAAAATTGTCGTTACTTGTTTAATGTATCTTTCCTATAGAAAGTCAGCTTTCCATGTTAACATCGATGTTTAACATCGTTTCGGACAGTTTTATCTCTCTCCATTTTAAAGTGTTTTAGTTTTACACTAAAACCGACAGATATAGGACTGCCCAAAACGTTGTGAACGAGTTAACAATAAAGACAATGAGAGTCCAAAATTATCTTGGTATTACTGATAAATATAATCATAAATAATATAATGTCTATCACATTTAAATATAAGTATGACTTTTGCAACACGAGTCGCAGATAAGTAATGTAAGTCATACAAGAGGAAAATAGGTTTTTCGTGTGAATTGCATAATGTACAAACAGCTTTCTTGTGGATTTATATAATTACAGACAACAAATTTATTGTTTTTATTTTCTAAAAGATTATTATTTGTGTTCCTTGGCATATGCGAAAGTAAAGCCTACTGCAAATGCTTTATCAAATGTGATTAATTTTATTATTACCTAATTTTAAGTGCCAATCGGATAAGTTTATACCCAATATTGACCTTATACCGTCAGGATAATAAAAGTCCCCCCTTCCTTTATCTTTTAAATGGAAAAAGATATCAAGGTCAAGTAAATTTTGGGTGTTACTTAAACTACTTTAAGAATAAAAATAATATCTGTCACGTGACCTAGTACCAAGGGGGCACTAGCAACTGTCTTTTTCAAATGGAAAGGGGGTCATGTAGCACTTGTTTTAAAGGCTCTTTGATTCTCTACTCAACGCTACTTCGTTTTTAAACATCGGTCCAGCCGTTCCAGACTTAAAATCGTTTCAAATTTAAAGTGTAAAAACAATGCGGTTTTAATGGCATTGGCTTGTAAGTCTGGAACGGCTGGACCGATTTTAAAAACAAAGTAGCCTTAAGTAGAGAATTAGAAGGCCTTTAAAACGATAAACTACATGAGTTGCTAGTGTCTCCTTGACAATAGTTCACGTGACCGTAATTATTTTTATGCCAAAAAGTAGTTTAAGTGATTTCCTTTACCCAAATTTTATCCGACTTTGACATCTTGTCCTATTAAAAATCCTTCAAAAGTTATGAAAGAAAGAACTTGTAAAAACCACGCAGTATGTACAAATTGGAGCTAAACTACAAACACTTGTAACTCTAAAACGAAAAGGCCGATTTTTACAAATAAAACAGCGCTAAATAGAAAAAAATTCCATTAAAACAAGATGCTACCTAACCCCCTTTACATAAAAAAAATTGCTAGTGTCCCCTTGACACCAGACCATGTAACCGGAATCATTTTTATGTCAAAAAAATAGTGACACCCTCTTACCCAAATTTTACCCGATCTTGATATTTTGTCCCATTCAAAAGATAGGAGGAGGGGGGAGGAGAATTTTAATATCCCCACTGTATAAACAGTTATATTACCTTTAGGATAACAAAATAATAATAAGATATATTTGTTTTAACAGGGGGAAATAATACAATAGTTCACCTAATTTTATGTTCTTTAAAACCATTTTTTACCTTAAACTTTTTATATCTTTATCATTGTTTCTGATTAAAATACAATCGTTTTAATCAATAATTGTTAAACATAAAATTTTAATTATTTACAAATTTCTATATATTATAATCATTGTTTGTTTGCTTTCAAAAACAAATAGAGAGCAATTGCTCTAATTTATTTATATTTGAATAGTAAGTTTTCACCCAAAATTAAATCTTTAATAATATATTAAAAATTTTATTGTTTACCTGCCTAAATTACAAAGACTATTTGAATGCTTTTTAATTTTTATTTTTCATATAGAGTTAAAGAATTTGCCAATTTTATTACATATACAGTCCATTTTTTTATTGTCGCCTATTTTTTTTTTTAAACAAATCAGTTTAAAAAGCTAAAACTTTGGGATATAAAATCAAAGCATAAATACTATGTTTTAAATTAAAATTACTAGGTAAAAATAATAAGATGGTGGCTGGGTGATATCTTGGGAAAATAAATTAAAAGGAAGGTCTTGTGCCACACAAATTTTTCAGTTCCCAAAGAGTACTTTAAAACACTAAAATGTTACGTCATTTTTTACCTAATACAAAATGGCGGTACTTTAAAAATTTACTTAATACCGGATTTGGATAGCCATGGGCATAGGTTTGGTATTTTCTTGGCATAATTAACAGCCGCAATATTAACGCAGGTATAAAAACGACCATTTGCCACCTTCAAGTACATCTGGCACCAGAAGCATTTAGCTATGCGTAGGTGGTGTGGACGGTCGCCATCGGCGTCACGCTCAAAAAGCCTCGCTGTCAAGCGGCCTCGCAGTTGAAGGCCAACATAAAAAAATAGGATTCATACAGGTGTGAAAGTGACCCGGCCGACTATAGGAAATTACACAGTAAGTTAAAGTAGTGGCAATATTCGAGGTGGGATGTGCTCGAGCTGTGCTGCCGTCCAACGAAATGTGAAATCGGTGCGCTTGTTGCAGAAGTGAATTATAGGAGAGTACATACCAGAGTAGTAAAAAGGTTTATTTGCATGCATTCCCTATGGTTGGCCGTTCTGTTTCCATACCGGTATAAGTATTTTATTCTTATTAACAAAAGGAGCCGCGCTCACACCTGTATTTGCTTACGCTATGTCACTGTTTAGCACAGTTATAAACCCAACATTTTTAGCTACAACTTCTACTTGTATCCAGAAGAAGTAGTCTTAAAAAAACGGTTGCTGTCTTTCTGCAAATTGTTAACATCTTGGCATCGAATACTTACTGCGTTAAATTTTGTAGAAATATAAAGTTCAAGGTGTTACTTAGGGTAAACTACTCAATAGTTGGCAGGGTTTTAGTTATTGGCACATTGCGAGTTTTTCGTTTTTAATAAGCGCAATTGTATATAGGGCTTAATATAAGTTTTAGTAATTCATAGAGAGATGTCACTACTATTCGATACAATATGGGTAAGTTTGAAAACTGACAGCATGTTTCAGCAGTCGTTCAATGAATTAAGACCTGTGGTTTGTGCTCTTGTTGGTTACCATTTCGGTAATAATAATCATAAATATTTATATTTATTATTACCGAATTTTTATAGCATGTAGCGTAATAGAAATAAGTGTTTTTGACTTGCAAATCTTTTTTACTTTTAAAACAGTAAAAAAAAATAAGGTGCCAACTACTAGTTACCGCATTTGAGTAAAAGCTAGTTATTGGCATGAGTGCCAATAAATGGGATACCTATAATTTTTAAAGATCCAATTATGGGCTATGCCTTTTTTGGTAAATGTAAATATTTTGTAAATTAAAAGAAAAATATTAATATTTAGATTTAAATATTTCTTTTCTTTTTTTTGTCATATTAATTAAAGTTTATGCTCTCTAATTTCTTTAAAACAATATATACCTACCTAATTTACCTAAATATCACAGGGCAATGTATTATAGGTATTTAAAATTACAAATACAATAAACTATATTTACCTAATTTTTTTTCCATAATGAAAAATACAAAGACAGAAATACAATATCTAATGTCTGGAGCTTGCCAAAAACTTAACGTGTTAAACAACAAAACATTTTGGTGAATTTGCTTTGGATTTTGATTTATGGTCGGCCGTAAATTGAAATAAATTACTTTGGTATTTAATTTGTTTCGACGGCAACAATACCGTATAAAGAGCACACTAGAAACGACTTAAAGCGCCCAAAGCTCAAAAAGTTTCAATAAGGAAGCACAATAAATCATTGCTTTTCTACGTATTATTGGTAATTTGGTTTTTACGTTAAAATACAGGGTGTCTGAAAGGGTAAGGTCATAAATAATTTATCATATAAAAAAGTTCTATCGCACTTCATTAGGGAGTTCAGAATTAAAAAAATAATAATTAATTTATAACTTTTAAGTCGTTGTTACAGTATCAATGATTGGCAAGCAACATAATTATGTTATACTTATCCTTCTCTCGGTATCTGGCTTTTCGGTGGGAAGAAACAAAACGCAAGAAGGTCAGTTTTTTATTTACTGTATACTTTTTTGACAAAAGTTACAAATTCGACATTTTGTTTTGAAGGTTTAATTCCCTCATCATTTTTTACACACTCTATTAAATTGCTTTTTAAACACATACTAGGCTTTTGTATGTAATGAAAAATCCACTTATTTAAGAAAATTTTTAAGAAAACGTAACCTTATGTAAAACTGTACCTACTAATGTGTATTATAAAAGTTTAAGGCGTTTATAAGAACCGTTTTTAATTATTTTATTTTATTTTAATTATTAAATGCGAAACTTGTCACCTCGGCCAAAAATATAGACATTAAGTCGACAAAAATCGTCTCAAACTATATAACCCCAACTTTCGAAACGGCCGTTAGACTATGAAATAAAGCATTAGTATGGGAAAATTTTATTGTCCAAAGATTGGTAGTGTAGCAAAAGTAATAATTATTTTGTTTTTATTTTTATTCCAACTTTAAAAGTCAATAACTTCTTAACAAAGCGCGATAGAACTTTTTCCATATGAAGTACTAACAATATTTTGGCTTATTCTATTACCTCTATTATTTATATCCTCACCTTTTTGGACACTCTGTTAAGTACGAATAATATAAAAACCCCTAAAAAAATAGCAATACGTATAATTGCAAGTTAAAAATATAAACAGCTGTTCACCACCCTTAGTTATTTATTTTATCTCCATATGGACAAATAAAATTTTATTCCAATTTAATCTTTTTAGTTTTTTGACCGATTAAAATTATCTTTTGGTCCAGTTCTAGCTTATTCCATCAAGATTACTATTTAATATGGGGATCGCAAAAGATTTAATAGGATTTGATGTTATACAGGAAAGAGCCAATTTTTTTCTATCTGTTTGAGAGTCTACAAGGGTTTTAAGCCTAAGTACCAGAGTACCTTAAGTTTCGGGTTATTAGATGTTTAATCCCCTTTTCCACACTGTTTTATCAACGTTATCCAAGCATTAAAACATGCAATTTCTGCTTTGCATTTCACAGCACCTTACCTACTACCTGGGGTAAGCAGAATACTACACAGTGGTTTGCCAAGCCATCTGTGAGGTGACGAGCAATTAAAAATGCCAATGTGCGGTTCCGAGATTCGAACCTGGATCGCTGCGGTGAGAAGCTGGTACGTTACCGCTGCACTACTCTCGCCACAAAATGTTGTATTTTGACCCAAATTTTCAAACACACAGTGTTTTGATTATAAAAGGAAATACAAATTTTTAAATAAAAAAGTGCACTTTAATTGTGATGGTCGTAATATACGCTATATTGCAACCATAGTTAGGATTTGGAATGTTGAAAAAAGATACGACTTTAAAATTAAACACGATGATAAAAATTGTGACAAGCTATTCCACAGGGTATTCAAAAAATTTGGTCAAAATGCAACATTTGGCACTTTCCTGTATAACAACTAATTCTGTTAAACTTTTTGCAATTACCCTATCATATAATAATCTTAATGAAAGTACCTACAACGAAACCAAAATATATTTAAAATCGGTCAAAACCAAAAAGTTAATTGGGATTAAATTATTTAAAAAAAAATGTTTTTTTTTTGTCCAGTGGTGTATTTGGAGATATGCTCTATATTGGTTAGGCGGATTCATTTATTGGATGGTCTTCTTGTTGAGTACACGCCTGGAAAGAATGGGACCGCTTCGGTCCTGGTCCCGGGGTATACGGGCTGACCTTGTTCAGCCCTATTGACCCCTATGAACTGGCCGATCGCCTGAAACAAAATAAAAGAAAAACCCCCAAAAAACCCAAAAACTCTAATTAAAAAACGACGTTTCGGTGGCAAGTCTGCCACCGTTGTCAAGATTAAAAATTAAGTTAAAAAATAAAAATAAAATATTTACTAATATTTAAATTAGAAATGATTAAAATTTAGATTATTTTTATATCTCAAACTGAAAATGGTTTGACATATGTGTCATGAGTGACAAGTAACCGGTGTATTTATTATTTGTAGGACAAAAAAGGTAATAAGTTAGTTGATTTTTAGTTTTCCTGAAGATACTTCAGTATCGAGCAAAGGCAACCAAGTGTTATTTAAATTAACTGAAATTGATGCTACACAATTATCTTTATTTAATAATATATACGCACTTTCTTTGATTTTGCGTTTTTTAGAACAAGTTTCCTTTGCTAAAATACTCGAAGCATCCCAGTTTATTCTATGATTGTTATCAAATGCGTGTTGGCAGATTTTTGATTTATGAAATTCTGTGTTTTTAATGTATGATCTGTGTTCTTTTATGCGTTTAGCTAATGGTCTACAAGTTTCACCTATATAAAACTTATCGCATTCGCAAGGTATTTTATAAATGACATTTTTGTATTTTCATTTAAGTTGTATGGTTTTGTTTTTGTTAAATGAGATCTAATGGTGTTTTGTGTTTTAAAGATTGTGCGAATATTAAATTTATTTCCTATTCGTTGAATTTTATTTGATAGTCCGGGAATGTATGGTAAAAATAAATCTGTAATAGGTCTATTTTGATTTTGTCTTATATTTGGATTTTCAAATCAAAGAAATTGTCAAAAACATGTCAAAACTTACCAATAGAACTCCAAGACGAATTTAGAATTAGAACAAAAATCGCGTTAGAAAAACCTTTTAAAATTAAACAAAATCTAACACAAATTGAACAAAAAGCATTACAATCATTAAAAAGAGACAATACCATTAAAATTCTTCCTGCAGATAAAGGAAATGCAACAGTTATAATAGATTGTAATACATACGATGATAAAATAATGTCTCTTTTAAATGATGGTAATTACACAAAAATAAACAATGACCCTACTGAATGTATTGAACGACAAATTTATAATACGTTAAAAAAACATAAAAACTATTTTACAGATATTGAAAGATTTAAACTCACACCACACAACAGTAAAACACCACACTTTTAAGGAGTACCAAAAATACATAAACCGAATATACCTTTACGTCCTATAGTAAGTTATATTAACTCACCTACACATCCACTAGCAAAATTTCTACTTAACATTTTAGATCCTTTAGTAAACAATACTGATACATACATTAAAAATTCTAAACATTTTTAGAGAAACTAGCTAACATTGATATCGATCCAAATATCATGGGTTCACCTTTATCACCTTTATTAAGTAATATTTTTATGGAAAATTTTGAGTCAAATTTTGTAGAGAATTATCAATATAAACCTTTAGTTTGGTGGAGATATATAGATGACATTTTTCTATATACCAATATGACGAACACTGTTTGAATCATTTTTTAACACACATTAATACACAAGAACCAACTATTAGGTTTACTTTAGAAAAGAAAACAACTCACAACTACCTTTTCTTGACATTTTAATAAAAAAGATTTAAACAATTTCGTAACAAAAATTTACAGAAAACCTACACATACAAATAGATACTTAAACTTTAACTCAAATCACCCCATAATGGTTAAAAAGGAGTTGTAAAAAGTCTATTTGATAGAATTAAAGTCATTTGATCTAATCAAAATATAACAATGAAAAAGATTATTTAAAAGATATTTTAATTCAAAATAATTATCCTCTTGATTTTATAAATAATTGTTTTCTTGAATTTGAAAATCCAAATATAAGACAAAATCAAAATAGACCTATTACAAATTTATTTTTACCATACATTCCCGGACTATCAAATAAAATTCAACGAATAGGAAATAAATTTAATATTCGCACAATCTTTAAAACACAAAACACCATTAGATCTCATTTAACAAAAACAAAACCATACAACTTAAATGAAAATACAAAAATGTCATTTATAAAATACCTTGCGAATGCGATAAGTTTTATATAGGTGAAACTTGTAGACCAAGAGCTAAACGCATAAAAGAACACAGATCATACATTAAAAACACAGAATTTCATAAATCAAAAATTTGCCAACACGCATTTGATAACAATCATAGAATAAACTGTGATGCTTCGAGTATTTTAGCAAAGGAAACTTGTTCTAAAAAACGCAAAATCAAAGAAAGTGCGTATATATTATTAAATAAAGATAATTGTGTAGCATCAATTTCAGTTAATGTAAATAACACTTGGTTGCCTTTGCTCGATACTGAAGTATCTTCAGGAAAACTAAAAATCAACTAACTTATTACCTTTGTTGTCCAACAAATAATAAATACACCGGTTACTTGTCACTCATGACACATATGTCAAACTATTTTCAGTTTGAGATATAAAAATAATCTAAATTTTAATCATTTCTAATTTAAATATTAGTTAATATTTTATTTTTATTTTTAACTTAATTTTTAACTTGACAACGGTGGCAGACTTGCCACCGAAACGTCGTTTTTAATTAGTGTTTTTTGGGTTTTTGGGGGTTTTTCTTTTATTTTGTTTCAGGCGATCGGCCAGTTCATAGGGTCAATAGGGCTGAACAAGGTCAGCCCGTATACCCCGGGACCAGGACCGAAGCGGTCCCATTCTTTCAGGCGTGTACTCAACAAGAAGACCATCCAGTGGTGTATTTGTAAAAAGCAGTTAAATTATTACAAATCTTTTATATAATATATTTTTATTATTTATTTCACTTACAACTGCTGTATTTTCTTGCTTCACCTTATGAAAATAAAATTATTATTTTGTTGTCTTCTATAACACTGTATTTAAAAACTTGTGCCATTTATGTTAAACTAAACCCAATAAAAATTCAAAAACATTCTAAAAAGAACCACGCGCAGTTATTTGATTTTTACAGATTGACATTTTTTAGATTAAACCAAAACTAATCAAAGCAGTTCCCATTTTCATATACCAGCCAGAGTTTGCAATGTAAGCGCAAAAAAATGTGTTTATTTGCGACTCTACATTGGAAATTTTAAAATTATCAGTGGTTCTCTAATATATTAAGCAGGTAATTATACATATAAACCTTTCTTTTAAATCTTTCTATCTATTTAACTAACTTTTAAATGTGCAAGCTCTTTCAATAAAAAAAAAACTTCTTTCATTTTTTTATGGTTAGAAAGAGTTTCTGTGACTTTTTACTGTTTTGACACTTCTTAAGCTTTCTTTAGAGATTACATTTCGAAATAAGTATTTACAAATGTACAAATGAAAATTTTCATTGTTTTAACATCAAAAAAAAAACTTTATTCCTAAAAATAAACAAGCTTGCATACTTAAGAGTTATTTTTAACATTTTTCCATAATAATAATTTCTGATATTTTCAAAAATAAGGGTAATTTTATCTTAAACAAAATTCGTGTAGATACCTCGTATACTACTAATATATATATATATATATATATATATATATATATATATATATATATATATATATATATATATATATATATATATATATATATATATATATATATATATATATATATATATATATATATATATATCTAATGATTGATTTTTAGGTTTAATACCATGTAGAACTTTTATAAAGAATAACTTTTTTTTGTAAAATTTATAATAAAAAAGTTTTCCATAATATGTAAAGAACTTAGGCGGACACACTGTATACAGACGCGATAACATTATTTTAGTCTACTTTACTACTCCTATCATTTACATCAAACTTTCCAGACACCTTGTATACAGGGTGTGCCAACTCTATTTATACACGAAATATCTTCGCCCCTGTATACAGAACTATACTTTTATATAAAAATGTTTATCTGAATACAATTCTTTTAATGACAGTATAGGTTAATATACGTTGTCTCAAAATGGAATCCATTACACAGTAGGATTTTTTAAAATGGAACACCATGTACGTTGTGATAAATTTTAGATTCTTTATTAAATTCTACGTTAAAAATGAATAATACATTACTTACTGCTGGTTTTGGGATATAAACAGCATGTTAATATATTTCATTGACACTTAAAAGAAAATAAAAGAAAATAATATTTTGGGTTCTAATTACTTTTAATAATTCTGTCACTGTCGGAGTAATGAATAATAATGACAACATATAAATATGTACCTTCTTCATAAGAACTACTAATAGGTTGGTTATTCATTTAATATATTTTAGATACATATTTACTTACGAAAACTAAAAATCAGCCATAATTGGCATATTTCTGTTTTCTAAGGCAAATAAGTAAATACTTGTCAGAATGAATTAAGTTGCTAAAATGAAAGGTAATTAGTTATATGTTATCATTTTATTTGTCGCTCTGACACTGACAGAACTATTAAAAAAAAATAAGAACCAAAATATTATTTTTTCCCTTACATTAAACTGTTAGTAAGTATATCAACATGCAGGCTTATATCTCAAAATCCAGCAGTAATTGACGTATAGTGTGATTTACATTTTTGATGGAGAATTTAATAAAAATCAAAATTTTGTTCAAATATACAGGGTGTTTCATTTAAAAAATCCTACTTGACAATGAAAATTCTGTTTTTGAGACACCTTGTTTATTATCTAATACTGTCATTAAAAGGAGTGTATTCTGATAAACATCTTTCATATAGGGTTTAATTTTGTATCTTGTACAGGGACAAATGTTATTTATTCGCAAATTGTCAAATTTAAAATTAAGTGACACATAAGCTAAAAGAAATACCTAGTGATAAAATTTTTAATTGGATCTTCTGGTTTACTTAATGTTACAATGTTTTAAAATTTCTGCTACATTGCATAGAAATAAAATATAACACTAATTTAAAGTAAGAAAAAGCGTCAAACCGTGTGTACTAAAATAAGGTATCTTGTCTAAATTCCACTTTTTACATAATAAAAAAAATATGTAAAAAAAAAGGCAATAAAAAACGCCTTTGGTATCATTCTTTTTAAAAAGTATCTTTTAAAATGAAATATGGACGTCGATTTAGCACCCAATTTTAATATGGCAAAAATGGTGTATACTATTGACAAATAGGCTCAATAAGCCCGCACAGCATATGGAATTCATTGCCATTTTGCATGCGATTTCAACGATATTTTATTTAGCTAAAGACAAATTTGAGGCCATCGTTTTTAAAATATGATATTTTAGAAAAATCAAGTTGAAAAAAAGATATTTTAGTGTAGCCTACGGCGATTTTTATTATAGCTTTCAACATTTTAAAGCAAAAAATTTAATGAGGAATAACTTTTCTTTGAAATATTAAAAATTAATGATATTACAGCTATAGAATTAGTGCCTGTGCGAGTAATGAAATTGACTTTATTATAAGGACACTTCTTAAACCTTTTTAGGAGGGTACTTTTTTACGAGTCTATTCGGATATTCGTACCGTCATACATGAAAACGGCGCTTTAACCCAGCCTGTCAAATCAAATGTCAAATGTTTTGGGTATCGGACTGGGCCAACGCGTGATTTTTTTGTCGGACAAGTTTACCACAATGTTTGTTATGCAATATTTAAATATTGTGGCAAAAATGGAAAGGTTTACTGTCATGAAACCATAAGAGTTAAACACATGTTTCGGGTATTGAGACTTCGCGGGTTGCGTGACTGTAACCTTTACGATTTTTGGCACACATCGTATATTTAAAAGTAATTTTTAATTATAAAACATTTTTATAACAATTTCTAATATTTGCCAAAATACATGTACTTTAAAATACAATTTGATATCTGATTGTTGCTTTAGGTGTGGTGTGGACCATGCAAGACTCTAAGAAACAAGAAATGCATACGGCCCTGATGTTTGTCCACCTATTTTGGTTTTAAAACACATTGATTTTTTTATTGGGTAAATCTTATTTTGTAACACCCTGTACAGAAAAAAGATAATTCGTCGTTTTTCACCTGTTTATTAACAATCAGCTAAACAATTTTATGTAAGAATGGTAACAGGAACGAAACATTACCACGGTAACTTTTCAGTTTTTATTGTCTTTAAAGGGACCAGCAAAGTGGTCAGAATTCGACTAACTTTACAATTGCTTTTCCCCGCAGTTTTTTATAAAGGCGAAAAATAATCAAAAAGTATGAAATAAGCCGAACTTTTTACAACCCTTTAAACTAAAAAATATCTACTAAGTCTGTAACATATTACTTAACTAAAAAATATTTAAATTTAAACGATTTTTATAATCTCTCAGTCCTTCGGACTAAGAGGGGACATACGGCCAAGGACCTAGGATACAAAAAGGAAAACAAAAAGAACATATTTTTCCAATGTCGTTAATTAAGGGTATTTATATGTTTAATTAAACCAATTAGAGTGAAAGCCAGTAACGGACATTAGGAGGCAAAATTTACAACGTTACTAAATTATTATTTTTAAATTCCTGGTAAAGATTCTTATATGCAAAATACAATTTTTTTTAATCTTTTATTTGAATACATTGTATACAAAGTATTTTTTAAATTGCAAAAAAGTTTTCTTTGTATACCTAAAATTTTAGCCCTAGCTACTTGTGTTGGCCAGATATACATAAACATCCTGTATATAAGAAATAAAAAAATTATATGGTTCTCTTTTTTAATTTGAAATATTTAATTGAAAAAGAAAAAGTTTAAGATTTTTTTAAATACCAACTTTCGTTACACCGTGTATATTGTACAAAAAAATCTGGTCAATTTTAAATTTTTAAATAATGTGCGTATATTCATTTGCTTGTAATATACGTTTAATTAGGCGTTTTATTTATAAAAAATGTTGGCAAGAAATTTAAAAACACTTTGTATATAAAACCTTTATTAAAACCTAAGATTCACCGTATAATGGAAATGATTAAATATTTTAAAATTTTGGTATCAGGTATTTAAAATACCCTGTATATAGGAAATACTCTATTTTTCCATGTTTTAAACACATTGTATAAAGAATAAATTTTTTAAAGAAATTTCATATGTTTACCCAACATTATAATATTTAAACCTATCATATACATCATCCACTAAAATTTCATCGTGACATATTCATAAATAAAATTGTGGGAATTTTTTAAAATTTTAATTTAAAAATCATTTTAATTTTTTGAGACACCCTGTATTATTTTTATATGTATAATAATATTCTACCCTATCATATATATCACCCATTATAATTTTGTCTTTATATAATAATAAATAAGATGGTTTAAAATTTTTAAAAATTTAACAAAAAAAAAAACATAAATAATAAAATTTTTTGAAACATCTCGAATGGGGTTTTTAATGTTTTTGTAATTTCCAATAAAAAATATTATAAATAAAAATGTCTTAATTTTTTTATCATTTTTTGGTCAAATTTCTATTGAAAATCACTTTTTATTTTATATCTTTGTTATTATTTAGGGTATGCAATTTTGGTAAATAATATTTTAGATGGACAATTTAATTGTCTATATTTTTTGGTTTAT
Organism: Listronotus bonariensis; assembly: GCA_014170235.1. Lineage (NCBI taxonomy): Eukaryota > Metazoa > Arthropoda > Insecta > Coleoptera > Curculionidae > Listronotus > Listronotus bonariensis. The sequence continues at coordinate 41,604 of JACEGR010001803.1, read as the reverse complement.
TGAAATTTTTGTATCTATTATAGCTTTTGAGAAAAAAAATATTTAAAAAAAATTAAAATCCTAAATATCTCAAAAACTAAAAAGATAGAAAAATTTTTATAAAACAAAAAAGATGTACCTGTAAATTCTCTATTCTAAAAGTTATATAACTTTTTCTCTAAACTTAATAGTTATCGAGATATTAATAAAAAATCGATTTTTAGGGATTTTTTCCATGCGATCCCATTCAAAAAAATAGAAAAAGTAAAAAGTTTTTTATTGCTTCTTTTGTAGTTTTTTGATGTTTTTGGGTAAAATTTATTAGGTTTATTGATTTTCAATAAAAAAATTGTCAAATATATTATAAATAGAAAAAATAATTTTTTTAACATTTTTTGGTCAAAATTCTATTGAAAATCATATTTTAGTTTATATCTTTGTTATTATTTAAGATATGCAATTTTTTTAAATAATATTTTAGATGAATAATTTAATTGCCTATATTTTTTGTTTTATTCAAATTTTTGTATCTATTATAGTTTCTAAGAAAAAAATATAAAAAAAATTAAAATCATAAATATCTCAAAAACTAAAAGAGATGGAGACAAAATTGTAAAACAGAAAAGATGTAATTATAAGTTCTTTATTCCAGAAGTTATTTAACTTTTTTCTTAACTTTACAGTTATCGAGATATTAATAAAAAATCGATTTTTAGGGATTTTTCCATGCGATCCCCTTCAAAAAATAGAAAAATTAAAAAGTTTTTTATTGATTCTTTTGTAGTTTTTTGATGTTTTTGGGTAAAATTTATTAAGTTTATAGATTTTCAATAAAAAAATTTCAAAAATATTATAAATAGAAAAAAATATTTTTTTAACATTTTTTGGTCAAAATTCTATTGAAAATCACATTTTAGTTTATTTCTTTGTTATTATTTAAGATCTGCAATTTTTTAAATAATATTTTAGATGAACAATTTAATTGTCCATATTTTTTGTTTTATTTAAATTTTTGTATCTATTATAGTTTCTGAGAAAAAAATATTAAAAAAAATTAAAATCATAAATATCTCAAAAACTAAAAGAGATGGAGAAAAAATTGTAAAACAAAGAAGATGTAATTATAAATTCTTTATTCTAGAAGTTATTTAACTTTTTTTCTAAACTTTATAGTTATCGAGATATTAATAAAAATCGATTTTTAGGGATATTTTCCATGCGATCCCCTTGATTCTTTTGTAGTTTTTTGATGTTTTTGGGTAAAATGTATTAAGTTTATTGATTTCCAATAAAAAAATTGTCAAAAATAATATAAATAAAGTTTACAAAATATTTTAAATTTTAAAACAAAAAAAAAAAATTAATTTTTTGAGACACTTTGTATCATTTTATTATGTATAATAATATTCCACGGTATTATATATTTCGCCAACAAAAATTTTATCTTTATATCTGCATAAATAAAATTGTAGGAAATTTTTAAATTTTAAAATAAAAAAAATTATTTTATTTTTTTGTGACACCCTGTATTATTTTTTTATATATATTCTATTCTATTCTTTCCCATTATATATATCACATATCAAAATTTTATCTTTATATCTTTATAAATAAAATTGTAGGAAATTTTTAAATTTTAATAATTTACCATATAAAACTAACCAACATGTTTGGTACACCATGTATATTATTTTTAAATATAATTATTTAATTTTCCTTATTTAAAATATTAATTTTTTTTAAATGTTTTGTATTTATTGAAAAGATCCTTTGTATACAAATTTTTGTGATATCCTGTATACTGTATAAAAAACCTACCCAAATTTACATTTGGATACTGTGTAAATATTTATTAGCTTACACCCTAGTACAGGCGTTTAATTTATAAAATTTTGGACAGAAATTTTAGGACTTCCTATATATAAAACTTTTATTGAGAATAAAATCCCATTATTTATTCTTTTTATATACATTTTTAAGATCTTGTATAAAATATAAAGAATAAATTATTTTTTAATTGCCAAAAAACACTTTCTATTATACCTAAAATTTTACCCCTAGCCACTTGTGCTGGCCAGATATACATAAACATCCTGTATATAAGAAGTAAAAAATTATATAGGTCTCTTTTTTAATTTGAAATATTTAATTTAAAAGAAAAAGTTTATGATGTTTTTTTTATACCAACTTTCGTTACACCCTGTAGAATGTACAAAAAACCTGGTCAATTTTAAATTTTTAAATACTCTGCGTATATTCATTTGCTTTCAATACAGTCTAATACCAGGCGTCTTATTTATAAAAAAATGTTGGCAGGAAATTTTAAAACACCCTGTATATAAAACTTTTATTGAAACACAAGATTCAATGTATAATGCAAATGATTAAATATTTTTAAATTTTGGTATTGGGTATTTGAAATACCCTGTATATAGGAAATATTCTATACCCTGTATATTGTAGTTCTGGTAACAGGTTTTTGTAACACTCAGTATAAAATATGAGAAACATTTAATTTTGTAACTTTTTAGACCCACTGTATAAAATTTATTACCAAAAAACCCAATTATTTGTATAATCCCTAACATTTTACCCTACATGTGTTGACCAGATATACATAAACACTCTGTACATAAAACTAACCAAAACACAAAGGTCTTTCTTTTTTACTTTAAAAGTCTAACTTTAAAAATCCCTGTACATAACGCTTTTTTGTAATTACTGGTTTTACTACCGTACATTTTTGGCCAGCAATACATCAACGTCCTGTATATAAGACATACAAAACACTGTAACATTCTTGTTTTTTACTCCTATTTTTGAAAAACCTTGTACATAAAAATGTGCTTTTATCTAAAGGTTTCTATTATACCATGTATATTGTAGTTCTCGTAACAGGTTTTTAAAACACTCAGTATAAAAATTATGGGAAATATTTATTTTTTTACTTTTTTGACGCACTGTGCAAACTGTATTAATAAAAAGCTAAAAAGCCCAATCGTATGTATAATACAAATGTTTTTAACCCTATATGTTTTGACCAGATATACATAAACACCCTGTACCTAAAACTTTCCAAAGAACCAAAGAGTCCATCTTTTTTACTATAAAAGTCAAATTTTAAAAACCCCTGTACATAATGGCTTTTTTGTTACTACTGGTTTTTACTACCCTACAAATTTTGGCCAGAAATACATTAACATCCTGTATATAAGACGCGCAAAACACTATATTATTTAAGTTTTTTTAAACTCATTTTTAAAAACTTTGTACATAAAAATTTTCTCTTATCTAAAGGTTTCTATTATACCATGTATATAGTGGTTCTGGTAACAGGTTTTTAAAACACTTAGTATAAAAATTATGGTAAACATTTAATTTTTTAACTTTTTTAACGCACTATACAAATTGTATTGATAAAAAAGCTAAAAACCCAATAATATGTATAATACAATTTTTTTAACCCTATATGTTTTGACCAGATATATATAAACACCCTGTACGTAAACCTTTCCAAAGCACCAAAGTTTCTATCTTTTTACTATAAAAGTCAAACTTTAAAAACCCCTGTACATAACGGCTTCCTTGTTATTACTGGTTTTTAGTACCCTACAGATTTTGGCCAGATATACATTAACATCCTGTGTATAAAACGCACAAAATACTATATTATTCTAGTTTTTTTTTAATTCATTTTTGAAAAAACTTATACATAAAAATGTTCTTTTATCTAAAAGTTTTTATTATACCATGTATATTGCAGTTCTGGTAATAGGTTTTTAAAATACTCAGTATAAAAATTATGGGAAACATTTAATTTTTTAACTCTTTTGACGCACTGACAAATTGTAATGATAAATAAGCTAAAAAAGCCCAATCTTATGTATAATACAATTTTTTTAATCCTATATGTTTTGACCAGATATACATAAACACCCTGTACGTAAAAATTTCCAAAGCACCAAAATTTTCATCTTTTATCAGTTTAACAACCCCTGTACATAACGGCTTTTTTGTTATTACTGGTTTTACTACCCTACAAAGTTTGGCCAGAAAAACATTAACATCCTGTATATAAGACGCGCAAAACACTATATTATTTAAGTTTTTTTAAACTTATTTTTAAAAACTTTGTACATAAAAAATGTTCTTTTATCTAAAGGTTTCTATTACACCAAGTATATTGTGGTTCTGGTAACAGGTTTTTAAAACACTTAGTATAAAAATTATGGTAAACATTTAATTTTTTAACTTTTTAACGCACTATACAAATTGTATTGATAAAAAGCTAAAAAACCCAATAATATGTATAATACAATTTTTTTATCCCTATATGTTTTGACCAGATATACATAAACACCCTGTACATAAAACTTACTCAAGCATTAGAGTCCCTTTTTTTAATTAAAAAGTCAAAATTTCTTAACACCCTGTACACAACGAATTTTTCGTTATTATTATTGATTTTAAATATTTTGACCAGAACTTATAGGACATCCTGTATTAAATATCTTCCCCATTTTACTCATATAATTAAATTTCTACATATTCTGTATCTAATATTACCAATTATTAGTGTAAATTTTTCCTTATTACACTAACACTCTGTATAATGTATAAAAAGCCTAATTTGTATACCAAATATTAAAACCCCCTGTATTACTTTTTTTTTACCGCACGTATATACCTATGTAACATACGTAGGAAAAACTATATGAAACACATATGGCCTGAGCAGCGGGTACGCGAAAATTTCATATCATCCGTCCCTCGTACTTGTCCCTTGCAGGTTTTGTTAGCAAAATTTCGTGTTGAAATCGGCCATAGTTTTGTTTAAAATGCTGCATGGGCTCGTAAAAAATTCCAAATTTTCCGATCCAAGTCTTATTTTCAACCTGTATACTGTATTTTTTAGATATTACGAAAAAACGACGCAAGTTTTAAATCAACTGACAGTTCATATATATTTAAACCAACCCCGTATTATCGACGATCTTGTTACCGACACTGACAAGTATTCACAGCCCTCTAGTCGAATTTAAGCAACAAATTTTTCGCGATTTTTGGGCAAAATTTGGTAATTTTCTCTTTAAACGAAATTTTCACCCATTTCCGGTTATCGTAGAGAAAAAAGTTTATTGCATTTTTAGCAGGTATATAAACGATTTAACGAAGCGCGCAAAGGTTTTTAATAATTTTAATAAATAAAGCGACAATTTTAGGTTAAAGTCGGAACTTTTTTATTAAAATTCAAAAATTCACATAATTAAAACCATTTACTCTAACGACTTGAAATTTTGGTATGTTGTAGAGTAGGTAGTAAATAATATGTCAAAATAATTTCAGAATTTTAGGTTAAGTAGTTTACTCGTAAAAAAATAAAATGTCAAAAAATGTCCATTTTTTAACAAAAAAATGGAAATTTTGACGCTTTATAAAACACGCTGTATAAACAGTACGAATATGCTTAATATCTCATTTTATAGAACTTTTTCTGAAGAATCCAATGCCATTTGCGTTTTTTGATTAAAATTCAAAATTTTAAGAAAAAAAATAAAAACATGCAAAATTTTCAATTTTTTGTCATTTTTTTTCTATTAAAAATTTCTCATAAAAAATAAAACATTTTAAACAGAAGACCATTTAGGCGTTTTGAGTCCGAAAGAGGACCTTTCATGTCCCGCTAACCGCATGACGATTGGTAAAACCGTTTTCGAGTTATTAGGGCTCAAAATAGCTTAATTTTTTCTTACAAAAACCTGAATAACTCTTTTTCTATTTATCCGATTAAACCCAAAAACAATAGGGTTCTGGTCGGTACCATTTTCGACCTGTGTGCGAAATTTTGTTTTGATAAAATAAAACCCTGGACAGATAATTGATTACGCTCACCTCGATTTTTGAAAAGTCACATTTTTTGCCAAACCCTGTACTTAACGCTCTTCAATTGTTTTGAAACTTTTTTAACAGTTACGCCGTTAAGTGGCCAATTTTTCCTGAAAATTTCAACTTTCTACCTTTTTTCGTTTTTTAATTATTAATTTTTTTCAAAAAAATGCACATTGAGCACAAATTTTGTTGAGGGATTATATACATACGGCTTTTGGCCGCATGTAACAAGAAATGCATACGGCCCTGATGTTTGTCCACCGATTTACTTATAAAAACATACTAAAAATGTGTTCTTTCAATTTACATACCATTCGGAAACACCCTGTACAAAAAAAAACCTTTTTATTTACAATCAGCTTAATAATGGTACGTAACTATGGTAACGGAAACGAAACGTTACTATGGTATTCCTTTTGTTTTTACTTCATTGATCACTTTGCTGTTTAAGCGAATATAGCAAAGTGATAAAAATTAAACTGACTATACAAAGCTCTTGCTTGCGCTTATTTAAATAAGCAGAAAAAAAACAAACACATTTTTACAACTTTTCAAACTAAGCAAAAATATAAGTCTGTTACATATTACACAATTAAATACTTTTGATTTTTTACGATATTTTTAATCTCTCACTCCTTCGGACTAAGAGGGGATATAGACGGCCCAACACCGATTTAGCTGAAATAGGTTATACAGTTTTGATTTATACATAATATACTATTACAGATAACAAACGAGAACTAAGCAAATCTTATACTAGTATTTTTATTTACAATTATTTCAAATGTTATTAATTGGTTTTTAAATCTTTATCTTTATTCAATTTCATTAATCTTTAGATGGTATAATAAAGTAGTTAAATCAATTTTAGTTTTAAGGTTTTTTCAATATAACATCTTTTTGACCCACCCTGTATAACGCTTCTTTATTTTTTTTATAAACTATAGATACCTATGCACAATTCCTATAAACAGTACACTCTATTAGGTGCACTCTATCTTAAATACTATATATATATTTTTAAGTTTTTGGTATTTTTACGTAAAAGTAATTAAGTTTATAAATTTCCGATAAAAAAATTGTCAAAAATATAGTAAAAAAATCCTAAATTTTTTTATCATTTTTTGTTAAAATTTTATAAAAAATCACAATTTCTTTTTTATCCTCGTTATTATTTAAGGTATGTAATTTTACTAAATAACATTTTAGATGGATATTTTGATTGTCTATATTTTTTGTCTTATACAATTTTTTGTATCTTTTGTAGTTTTTAAAAAGAAAATATATAAAAAGAAAATAAAATTGTAAATATCTCAAAAACTAAAAGAGATGGTAAAAATTTATAAAACAAAAAAGATGTAACTTTAAACGCTTTACCTTGAAAGTTTTATAACTTTTCTTTCCAACCTAATAGTTATTGCGATATTAATAAAAAACCGAAATTTTGGGATTTTTTGCATGCTATTCCCTGGAAAACATTGAAAAATAAGAAAAATAATTTATCCATTTTTTTGAAGTTTTTTGTTATTTTTAGGTAAAAGTTATTAAGTTTATTAATTTCCAAAAAAAAATTGTTCAAAATAAAATAAATAAGAAATTTTTAATTTTTTTATCATTTTTGTTAAAATTTTGTTGAAAATCATATTTTCTTTTATATCTTCGTTTTTTTTTCGAGATATGTAATTTTATTTAATAACTTTTTAGATGGATATTTTAATTACCTATATTTTTTGTTTTATACAATTTTTTGTATCTTTTGCAATTTTTGAGAGAAAAAATATTTAAAAAAAATCAAAATCGTAAATATCTCAAAAACTAAAAAGGTGGTGAAAAATTTATAGAACAAAAAAGATGTAGCTTTAAAGGCTTTACCTTGGAAGTTCTATAACTTTTATTTTCCAACTTAATAGTTACCGAGATATTAATAAAAAAACCGAATTTTGGAATTTTTTGCATGCTATTCCCTGGAAAACATTGAAAAATAAGAAAAAATAAATTATCCATTTTTTTTGCAGTTTTCTGATGTTTCTGGGTAAAATTAATTAAGTTAATTGATTTCCAATAAAAAAATGACAAAGATATTATAAATAATTTTTTTAAAAATTTTTATCATTTTTTGGTCAAAATTTCATTAAAAATCATATTTTATTTTATATCTTGGTTATTGATAAAGATATGTAATTTTAATAAATAATAATTTAGATGGAAAATTTAGTTGTCTATATTTTTTGTTTTATACAATTTTTTGTATCTAATATAGTTTCTGAGAAAAAAATAATAAAAAAATTAAAATCATAAATTTCTCAAAAACTAATATAGATGAAAAAATTGTATAAAACAGAAAAGATGTAATTAGAAATTCTCTATTCTAAAAGTTATATAACCTTTTTCTCTAAACTTAATGGTTATCGAGATATTAATAAAAAATCGATTTTTAGGGATTTTTTCCATCTTTCCCCTTCAAAAAATAGAAAAATTTAAAAAGTTTTTTTATTGATTCTTTTGCAGTTTTTTGATGTTTTTGGGTAAAATTTATCAAGCTTATTGATTTCCAATCAAAAAATTGTCAAAAATAATATAAATAATGTTTTAAAAAAATTTTAAATTTTAAAACAAAAAAATCATTTTAATTTTTTGAGACACTTTGTATCATTTTACTATGTATAATAATATTCTACGGTATTACATATATCGCCAAATAAAATTTTATCTTTATATCTTCATAAATAAAATTGTAGAAAATTTTTAAATTTTAACATAATTTAAACAGAACTAACCAGTACTAATTAATAATTTTCTTTATTATATATATCATATACCAAAATTTCATCCATATTTATTTATAAATAAAATTGTAGGAATTATTCAAAATTTAAAATAAAAAAAATAATTTTGATGTTTTTCTATACACCCTGTATATTTTTTTATTATAACATCAAAATACTTAAGATTCTACATAACTCGTAAAATTTTTAAATTTGTAGTTTTAAAATTTAAAGAGTTATAACCAATTATATATTTTTAATATTTTTATAATAATTCCTTTTTGAATCATCCTGTATAAAAAATATATATATTTTTAATAAGTTTGTATAATTGTAATTTATCTGTATAAGTATTTTTTTAGATTACAATATTAAGGTCAAAAATAATTTTTAAACTTTGTTTTGTTTAATTTACTATATATTATTTTTGCAACACCCTGTATAAAAATATTTATAAAGTTTTTTTTATGTTTTTGATAATGTATATTTAAAATTATATTTAAAAAAATATCTTTAATAACTAATAAATTATAAAATTTTTAATTTTTTAACGAATTTTTAAAAATTTATAATAATTTTTTCAAACACTCTGTATAATGAAATTACATGTTTTTATATTAAACACTTATGCATATCTCTGTGTATAAAATTTTATTCAATTCTATTGACAAATAGAAACGTGAAAATTTTTAAATTTTTTTCAAAAAAATTATATTAATTTTTTGAAACACTCTGTATACTAGAAATACATATTTTACAAAAGCATAAGTCGGTATACATCTTTAAACCAATATTTGTTTTGATAAGTTAACAAATAAAGTAACTATATGAATTTCAATTTTCAAATTTTAAAGTTACGTACAATCTTTTTGACCCACTTTGTATAATTATTTTCTATATTTTTTTAATAGTCATTTAAATGGATACATTTCATATTTTTTTAAAACTGTAGATTAAATAATAACGGGAAAATAACTCTTTTTCTATTTTAACATTTTCCCAATTATCTTCTTTTGAATCACCCGGTACATAAGTTTTATATTTTTTTAGAAACCCGATACAAGTGTACATAAGCAAAAAGAAAATTATTTCTTTAATCACAATACTAACGCTAAAATTAAATATCAAATTTTTTATTTTTAAGTTAATGTAACTACTTTTTGTAACACTCTGTATAGATTTTTTATACGCTTGTATAAACTTACCAATACTAGGTATCTACTACAAAATTTTTATTCAATTATCTCAAATAGCACAGATGTTAAAGACATTTCAAATTTGGATAATTTTTATTTTACTTTCCGCACGCTAGGTAGGAAGTGCGGAAAATTGTTTTTACACATTTTTTTAAATCATTTGGGGTGACCTATAAAATGATGTAAAAATATTTTTACCAGTTGTTTCGTTTGCCAGAAACGATTAATCAAGATGGCGAGGGGGGTGGGGGAAATTTTTTCTGTCATTTTTCAGGTTTTTTTGGGAACATCTATATAGCTGTATACCCATTTTTTCAAAATTCCTCCAATAAAAAAGTTGAAAAAAATGTCGTAGCACATAAAAATAAAAAATCACTCCTAATTTAAAAACGAGAGTGGGGGAAAGAACCGTATATGTCAACACCTAAATATACCGCAGTATTCTTCCTAACTGTATATATGTAAGACCCTGTATACAAAATAAAAGTACCATTATTTTTAAATTATGATGACTGTTTTCTGCAATTCTTTGTATAATGGATAAAGAATCTTAATTTATATACCTAATATTACCCCTGTATTACTTTATGTGCGTAACATACTCATACGTGGAGTCAAAACTACATGAAATACACAATCATGTGTGTTTCATATAGTTTTTACTTTTACGCGAAAATTTCATACTTTAGACCACCCCTGTAAATATCCCTTGCTGTTTTTTTTAGCGAGATTTTGTATTGAAATCGGGCATATTTTTGTGTAAAATGCGGCATACGGACGTAAAAATTCCAAATTTTCCGATCCAAGTCTTATTTTCAACCTGTATACTGTATTTTTTTAGATATTACGAAAAAACGACGCAAGTTTAAAATCCTCTGACAGTTCATATATTTTTTAACCAACCCCGTATTACAGACCTTCTTGTGTAGACAGGAGCTCGATTTTGGCAACTATTCAAAGCCCTCTAGCCGAATTTGATAGACGAAAAAATCGCGATTTTTGGGCAAAAATGTGTATTTTTTTTTGAAATGTGTTTTTTACCTATTTCTACGTGTTGTAGAAAAAAACGTAAAAAGGTTTTTTAAAGATAATTAAACGATCTAAGGGATGACGCAAAGGTTATTTGATAATTTTAATAAATAAAGCGACAATTTTAGATCAAAGTGGTCACTTTTTTAGTAAATTTTAAAAATTCGTATCATTAAAAGCGTTCAACCCAGCGACTTAAAATTTTGGTATCTTGTAGAGCAAAAGGTGGACAATATGCCAGAATTATTTTAGAATTTTAGCTTAAATAGTTTTTTTGTAATTAAATAAAATGTAAAAATGTCCCATTTTTTACCAAAAAATGGAAATTTTGACGCTTTATAAAACACGCTGTATAAAAGGTACGATTATGATTGATATCTCATTTTATAGAACTTTTTGTAAAGAATCTAATTCCATTTAAACTTTTTAATTTAGAGTCACAATTTCAAGAAAAAAATTAAACCCTGCGAAAATTCTTAAATTTTTGTCATTTTTTTTTCATTTGAACATTTCTCACAGAAAATGAAACATTTTAAACAGAAGACCATTTAGGCATTTTAAGTCCTAAAGAGGCCCTTTTATATTTTACCAACAGCGTGACCATTTATAAACCAGTTTTCGAGTTATTAAGGCTCAAAGTCGGTCAATTTTTTACTACAAAAACATAGGTAACTCTTTTTCTATTTATCCGATTAAACCCAAAAACAATAGGGTTCTGACGGGGACCATTTCTGACCTTTACGCAAAATTTCGTTTCGATAAAATAAAACCCTCGACAGATAATGGATTACGCTCACCTCGTTTTTTGAAAACTCACATTTTTGCGAAATCCTGTACTTAACGTTATTCAATTGTTTTGAAATTTTTTCGACAGTTGCTCCATTAAGTGGCCAATTTTTCCTTAAAAATTTTAACTTTCCATCTTTTACCGTTTTTTGTTATAATTTTTTTCGAAAATGATGCAAAAATCAACATGAACACCGACAACAAAAAGCACTGCGGTAATATAGACGGCTTTTTGCCGTCTATAAACAAGAAGTTAAAATGAATAAATAAAAAAGAATAAAAATGATTTATATATGACGCCAAATTACATAGACACACTGTATATAAAGAATATATTTTAATAAAATTTCTTTAACAATATAAAAATTTAAAATATTATTATACCAAAAATATTAAAAAAACGACGAGTACGCATCCAATAAATTAATAATAGGGACACTGGCTTCAGCTTTTAAGGTCCGGCCCCACATAACCGCACCGATCCTGATTTTACGGTGATAGAGTAAAGTGGGACAAATTACTGTGAAAAAAATTCAAAGCATATTTTTGCCCTTAAAACTATACAAAGCATTTTTGTCAGGCTAAGTAAATTGCTTTATGTATTATATCTTATGTTTAAAAAAATCAGATTTTTATACTTATCTCTGTTCCTTTCTTTTCAAACTTTAGGTGTAGTATAGGCAAAAGTCTGGACACACATAGCCTCACCGATGTCCCAACAAGACCCGCATCGTAGCACGACCATGTCACGTACGGTCTGCAGCATGCCCATCAAATGAAATCATACGTTGATCGAATAGCGCCGATGTTCTCCGAAATAAGCCTTGACTTTACGGGTGTTACCTTTTATTTTAGTTTATTACTTTATGGTTCAAGGTTAGTTGTAAACAAACAATTCAAAAAAAAGTGATTTAATAAGTATTAAAAAGTGTAAAATTAGTAGGTAATATGTAAGTAAAACTTACAAATGCATTGTTATTGTTTTAACTCATTTTTTTTAAACTGCTAAATTATATTTCTGGTTGAGTAAGATTTTCTTTAAATAAATAAATAATTAAATAAAAGAGTTGTCAGAGAAAATAAATGGTTGTGTTAAAACATTTATATGTAATTTTAATTGAGGTCACTGTTAATTTTTTTAAGTTGATTAGTGGGACGGCAATGCGAGAAAGGCCAGAAACTTAATTATATTTTTATTAGTACACAAAATGGTTATCCTAGCTAGAGCCCTATTAATAAAATAAATAATTAATAGTTTAAAAAAACTAAAAACACGCTTTTATATGCAACCGAACTAAAAATTAAAAAATAATTTTTCATTAAAAAAATATTTTCACTTCATAGTAAAAAGCGTGGGGTGCTTAATATATTAAATGTTATAATTATTATATTTGCCAATATCTATGATGGAAAAGTTATGAAAAAATAGTAAAATGCACCCCACGCTTTTTACTATGAAGTGAAAATATTTTTTTAATGAAAAATTATTTTTAATTTTTAGTTCGGTTGCATATAAAAGCGTGTTTTTAGTTTTTTAAACTATTAATTATTTTTCATTTTTAGTTCGTTATATTGCACAAAATTCTTAATATAACAGTAAATTAGAACATACTATTTAATTAAGCAGCAAAAAGAAAATAACCAGCCCCCTATGAAATGACAATGGTAGCAAATTTTAAAATTTGCAAAAGATTACAACTCACTAAAAAATTTCTTCTTCATTAAGTAGCAAAGTTTCAAATTTTGCCAACAGATGGCAATCAGGCAATGTTTGGACCGTTGCCAACATTTTGCAATCCACTAAAAATTTCTTCTTCATTTAATAGCAAAGTTTGAAATTTTTCCAACAGATGGCATCCTAGGTGTTGTTTTTATAATATAATGGAATTTTTTTCCTGGCGATTAAAAAAAAGATAAAGGGATACTGTTTGCAGATTATTGCATTGTCATGGGTCCTTAATACGTGTGCAAAGTTTCAAAGAAATCGAATAGCTGGAAGTTGGTTAAAATTAGGCTCAAAGATTCCGTTACATAGGCAGCCAGATAGATAGTTACAACCCAAGTTAATAAAAGCGTGTATAAAAAAATATATATTATTACATTAGTTATACTTATATGATTTTAAAATTTCCGTTCGCTTGTATTTTATTCCGTTCCGCGTTAGTGTGCTGTATGCTTTTATTGCTCATGTACGAGTGGAATGTTGCTACTTCCTAAGTTATAAAAAATTACGATTATAGTATTAAAACGACATTTTTTTTTCATTTTTTTTTAAATTTTAATAGTAAACAAATCATACATATCTTTATTTATTGCATTGATCAAAAATATATAAAAAAATATTTTTAAAGTAAAGATTAAAATTGGCAACTAAAATATAAACAAAATGTGTTAAATAGGCTTTTTTGAGTCCAAACGAGATTTTAAAATAATTACTTAACTCTAAAAACGAGCATATTTTCTACAAAAAGTAAGTACACATAATTTTCAGTTTTTAATTCATTATTGCATTGTCATAAAGAAAATATTATTAAAATAGTCTTATAAAAAAACATATTTTTTTTTGCTGCAAAATATTGGCTGTGTTGAAAAAGAAATGAAATAGGCATAGATAAATAAAACATGTTTAAAATGTAAATTTTAAAACATTTTTATATAGTCGCAGATAAAATATGGTAAGAAATACATGCACCTAGTCTTTTTTCACTAATGGGATTGCCACTCGTGTCTGATGGCATTGTTGTTTATTTTATTATGTTATGTTATTCACTTGTTATATAAATACAAAAAAAGCAATATTTGCATTTTTGCAAAATTAAATTTAAAAAAATATAAAAAAAACACAAAAGAGTTTTTGATTATTATAAAGATAAGCACGAAAGGTATAAGTAACATTTCTACAAGACTTACCAAAGGCATATTGCTGTTTTTAGAGAAAAAGCTTCTTAACAAAATCAAACATAATTTTTAAATGCCTCTAGTACTTATAAGTATTGCCAATCAAATACTTGAGATATCAAAGAAATAGGTCTAAGATTACCACCTAATAAGAGCATTCACAGGCAGAAGAAAAATGCCGTCAGAAATTTGGTATACAGGGTAACGGAGGATAATGTTACCCTAAAATTTCTCATTTACAGTTTTTGAGCAAAATTTAGAAATTTTACAGTTATTTTTATATTATATTATATTATACAAAGTGTTATTTTTTTTTTAAATATATGTCAGAGATAAAAAAATACAATTTGTATAATTTTCTAAGACACTAATGGAAAAATATTGTTTCTAACATATGCGCAAAGCCTTTCCGAACTCCATTTTGTGTCGCACAGTGGGGCCAGATGCTCAAAAGTTGGCATCAATTTAATAAATAATTAAAACGACCCCTAATAATAAAGTAGGTGCGGCTAATAAGGCCTTGTTAAGGAATATTTAAAATAAAATAAAAGCTGTATATTTCTAATCAATAAATTTTATTGTAAATTAAATCTATATTCTAATTATAATAAAATAATACCAACAAAAATTAAGATTTGTCGTACATAAAAACAAAATAAAACATTTTTAAAAACACTATTATTACGCCTTATTATACTGTAATAGGGTAAAAGGCCAAAGACCATAATATATAAAAAAATTAAAATACAATCAGGTACATTTGGTTATTTTGATAAACAATAATAGGAATGCCTTTTTACTGTTAATATTTTTTAAATAAATACAATTTTTTTAACGACTTTTTAAGTTTATTTTATTAGACCTTTCGTAAACTTGTGAAGTGACCATCAACGATATCTTTACATGAGCTTCTTTTTTCTTTGGCCAAGTTTAGAAGCTTAGCTTTATTCTTAAATTTTTGAAAATCTTTTTGTAATGGCTTAAACCAGTATTTATCAGCGATGGAAGCCTATCAGTTAAAGCTATGGTTAATAATATTTTTGCAAAATTTATTTACCAAGCGTCGTACAATCCGTCGTAAAATCCTACACAGCAAACTTTACAATTCTTAAAAAACATCGGTTTTCTTGTCCTTATTGAGTAGAGTTTTTCCACAAAGCTTTTTTTTATTTTAAATGTTTTTAAACCTTTAACTTCCAGCCGCTTTATATGGGTTTTGCGTTCCTCTGCTGAATCCAAGTCAGTTTTTAACTACAATGCTTATTTGAAAGATAATGTGGTTGTAGTCACGAAAAATATTAATTATTTAATTGGCACATAGCATGAATTACTTATTTCATTTCTTAACGTTGTAAAAAATAAACATAAATCCTATTGAACAAAAAAAAACGTTAGCTAAAAAGGAAGGGGGTTATTAAGACCTATGATTAAATTTGGTAGGCCCTAATAGCCGTCAAAAAGGTGTATAACGAAGAACTGAATAAATTATTCCTGTGCTGAATCCAAGTCAGTTTTTAACCACAATGCTCATTTGAAAGATAATGTGGTTGTAGTCACAAAAAATAACAATTATTCAATTGGCATACAGTTTGAATTACTTATTTCATTTCTTAACGTTGTAAAAATAAACATAAAACCTATTGTACAAAGAAAAACGTTAGCTCAAAAGGGAGGGGTTAATAAGGCCAATGATTAAATTTGGTAGGCCCTAATAAGGCTTCACTATAAATGGCGTCACACTAGTGGCAACGATCAAGCTAACGAGCCATTACAAGTCTAAATCACCATCCGGAAGTGCTGTCTACATGTGAATGAGGCCTTGAGGAACACCAATTTTTGGAAATTGGATTTTTGGTAATCAGGCCTTGTTGCCCGATAGGCCTTATTTTCAGCACCAGTCTTAGTAGTCACGTTTAAAAGAGTGCAATTTAATTAAATATTTTTGATTTAAGGCGTTTAGTTGCTTAAATTTGTAAAGCAATATTTTCCAAAAATACTTTAAAATACTAAGGATATTAGAAGAGCCTCCCCTTCTTTATTTTTCGAATAGGACAGGATATCTACATCGGGTAAAATTTGGATAAAGAGTGTATCTTGAACTTATTATGACAAAAAATTGGTTACGTGGCCAAGAGCCAAAAGCAGCAGCATTTTTATTAAAAAAAAAAAAGATGGGTCATATAACACCCCGTTTAAAAACCCTTTCTATTCTATACTCATTACGGCTTTATATGGTTGTTCTAGAGTTACAAGCGTTGTACATACAGTATCGTTTTTTAAAAGTTCTCTCCGCTAAAATTTTTTAAATGGGACATGATATCGATGTCGAATAAAATAGAATAAAAGGGTATTACTAAAGCTACTTTTTGGCATAAAAATAATTTCGGTCATGTGGCCAAGTGCCAAAAAAAGCGCTTTTTTTAATATAATGAGGATTATGTACCGCATCGTTTTAAAGGCCCTTTGATTCTATATTTAACGCTACTGTGTTTTTGAAATTCGGTCCAATATTTTTTTTACTGAAACCTTTGCAAAATAAACCTAAATGATAACACATTGCACGTGAACTTTTTACTTGTGTAACTAAATCACTTAACTAACTTTCTGTAGTTTAGAAGTTATACTGCTTATAAAAACTAGTACAATTATTAACTGCTTGTATGTTTCTCTGAAAAAAATATTCTACAATTTCTTTACAATATTTCTATATATTTTTAAATTTACAATTATTATAGAAAATTGTTTTAAATTATGTAAACCAGGACCTAAAAGACATAAATATTATGAAAACGGTAGTTACCTTCATAGTTAAATATTTTTAATAATAAATTTTAACTGGTGAACTCTAAAACATTCAACAGGAAGTCATTTTTCATAGTTAAATTACCCTGAGGAAATCAGCGACATAATTAAAATGTTTTATAAAAGATTTAGTCTCCATTTTTAATGCATTTTATTGTCTCGAAAGCAATACTTGCTTTAAAGATTTAATTAACACTAAAATTTTAAAAAGACTTGTTTAATAAATTAACTAATCAAGAGATTTACAAATTTATGTATATTTTTTTTAATTTGCAAAGTTAAAGAGCTGTCTAAAACAGCGCTAAAACACCCGACATTCGACAACGGATGTTCTTTGCATCTCGTCCCCGCTGCAGACCGTGCAGACACCAATTGGATTTATTTAAGCGATGTTTGTTACTTGGTTTCTTTTTTATGCGTGTGTTAAACCGGAGCGGATCAGTTAGACGGAAAGAACTGTAAGACTACTATACAGAATTACAATTTCTAATTGTCAACTTTCTTATTATTCAAGATATCGGTTGAATTAGTAAAGTTGTAGTACTTTTTTGCTGATTGACGTGCTGCCAACCAAAAACAATTGAATATCTGGTTTTCGATTCATTACAAAAATGTAATAATTTGTTTTTACCTTTATAAAGTTATAAGTCAACTGAGATCAAATGGGTACCTAAAAGCCATATTTTCAATATCACCTTGTAATTCAGATGCTAAAGTATTATGCAGATTTGCTAATGGTTTTTGTTTCACAAAAAGTAGCCTTAGGTACTTAAACATTACAAAGTTGTATTTTTATTAATAATAAAGATAATCAGCAGTTGCAATTAAAAGACTTGGAAGCAGGATTGGCAGAGATATGGAAATGAGACCAATACCTTTTATTATAAAATTCATAAAAATATACCTCACAAACACTGGTATTATAACATGTACATCCCACGAAGGGTTTACAACAATAAGTCGTATTAAAACCAACCATGGGCGTTTTCCTAGCCATCTTCATAAAATTGGAGTGAAGCCAGATCCTCTTTGTATATGCGGGGAATATGGAGACTTAAACCATATCTTTTTTAATTGCCAAATACATATCCAGGAAACCAAAGTTCTTCTAAACATACTAATATCCAAGAATTTTAAACTTCCCATTTGGCTACCAGAGGTCTTAATTTCGAGCGACGTTGATGTAATGAATGCTATCTACTCTTCTTAAAAAACATCAATCTAAATCTATAATATTTCTTTTATCTCTTATAATTTTTAAAATTATTGCATCACGTACTGAAACCTAATTGTACATTACATTTTCCTTAATCTCTCCTTAAATGTCTTCCTTTTTAGTGGTCCTCTTTGTGTGTCTTTTAAAGTCGCTCTGACAGACCCCAGGGCGTGAAGCGAGTGTCCCCGTCTTTTTGTGTACATTAGGCTTTTTTCTATTTTTTTTTAAATCTTATACTTCATCGATAATAATTTATTATTTCGTGGCTAAAACACTTAGATTGTAAGGCCAGAATCAGAAAAAAAAATTAAAAGAGGACATTCTGTATGTTTCTATGTTTATTATGTTAAGAGACGCCCGCTAAAGTAATCTCACGAAGCTAGCATTCAAGCATATAACCAAATATATAGCTTATAGACCATGATCCAGGTAAAAAAAATGGCAGTTATTTTCTCCCAGTCTAAAACTCGTAAAACTCAAAAGAATTGTACAGGGTGTTCAAGTTTTGTTGCTGTACATGAATCGTTGTAAGGGTCAGCTGCGTCTTCGATAGTGGGTGTTTTAAAACCAAGATCCATATTAACCTTGCATTTTTTAAAATAAAGTTCAGCCTGCCAAATAGGTCATTTTTTAAAATTTCAGTAATAAAAATATTAAAACATTTTATCACCGGATAATACTGGGGGAAGATTTTAAAATTTTGACAAAAACTAAATTTTATTATATCCTACCTTACTCTCTAGGTCTAACTTAAGTCATATGATGTTAGATTGCTTAAATTTTTAGTGTGCACACCATTTCTCAACATTTTAATTCTTTACTAGAAGTTATATAGGGTGTCCAGTGCAACTAATATTAATTATTATATTTATTTCTGGACACCCTGCAAAATTTTTTGGTAAAAAAATTAAATGTGAGTGATGGTATAGTAAAATAGTAAATGTTTTACCAATTTAACGTAATTTATTAAGTCAAGCGTAAGTAAGTGGTAGGGCATATTAAAATTTAATTTTTTGGCAAGAATTTTTTAAAAATCCCTGAAATACCTTTTAAAAAACCTTACATTTTTCAAAAAGGTTTCAAATCTTATTTTTTTGGAAGCAACCCTGTATCCTATATAATTGAAGTTTAGAGAAACGCGTAATTAACGCCCAACAAAGTGAGCACACAAAATTATTAGTAATATTGAACATAAATAATTAAGAAATTGAAAAGGAATTTATACTGTTTTAGTATTATTATTTCTACAAAAAGTGAGCACATACAATTTTCTAAAATTAAATTATAAATGTATAGTTATGAAGAGGAAAATTGTCTCTTAAAAATAAGAATGCTAAGATTTTTGTTGCAAAAAAATGGCTGTGCTTCAAAAAATTAAAATTAATAAGTTTAGATAAACAAAACATGTATGAAATGGTATTTTGGGACATTCTTATACAAAGTCGTGGAAAAAATAGTACGTAACATATGCATAAAGTATTTTTTTTTACTTATGGGATTGCTGCACCCGCCTAACTGCTCGCAACAAACTACTTAATCTAAAATGAATTTGTTTTAACCTATGCATCTCTACAGACGTTATACCAACCAGATATTTTCTATGTCCGAAGTATAAGAAAAGATTGCGTACACGAAAGAAAAGAAATCATGCGGACCCAAATTACGAAAACTTTCTAAAGTGTCGGGCAATTACCAGTATATGCTAAAACATTTTCCAAAGTTTTTAAAGAAAAAACGTAAAAATGCAACACTTCTTATTAGCATAATAAATGTCTTTAGCATGTTGTACAAGGTGCTAAACTTCTGGGTTATATTCCTGGATTACCGTAAATTTGCATGAACGGCAATGGTGATGAGGAAATATAGGGTGTCTCGGTGTCACTTTATAACGAGGTAGGTGTTTTAAGGTTTAAACCTAAAAATAAATTAATATAATGCTTAGAAAGCAGTAAAACCATTTGAAAAAATCTGTTGTCTGCAAAGTCGGTTTACTTGACGATAGTTGAACGTGACAACGTCGAAAAATAACCACTCTTTATTGCCGCAATTATTGTTGCTATAAACAATTGACACTACATTTACTTTTCACTGCACGCTCAAGGCGTAACTACGGTATTGATGAAACAGCAATATCTGCCGTTTGCTGCCGGCGGCATTAGGCGAAGATGGCAACTGTCGCATATATTCAAACTATGCGTTTCCAACCATGCATCAAATTTTATAAACCCGACATTGTTCTCCTTGATAAAACAAATCCCACCATGAATGTAATAGAGTTCTCTGTCCCAGTAAGAAACTAACGATATAAAAAAACAGGAGGAAACGAGCTTAATATCCAGATATTCTTGGTGAACTTCGAGGCTCTACCCGAAGTATACCGGTTGTCCTGATTATCAGCGTTTTGGGGGCATAAATAATATTTTAAGGAATGAGAGGGAACTCAAAATGTATTATTTGCTTCACAAAAAAAATTATTAAGATGGTAAAGAGCCGTTTGCCCCGCCTTGAAAAAAAAACAATTCAGGGTTGCAATATGTAATTTTGCTTAATTTTTAAACAAAACTTTTGTAAAATTCAATTGTAATTTTTTCAATTGAGTTCGGCTGTGGCAAAATAGTCATTTACATCTGATATTTATTGCATGATAATTATGTCAAACAGAAATTCTGGCTAATGTAAAGGGTCAAAAAATTTATGTCTGATAGATTTTTTATTGTTTACATTAGCCAGAATTTCTGTATGGCATACATATATATCATGCAATAAATGTCAGATGTAAACCTACCATAACGTTATAAATTACCAAAATATTCTTTAGTTGAGTGTATTATAAAAATAAATAAAATATATTGCATAAAAATAGAAGTTCATCTTTCTTTTTTATCCTTATTAGAAATTGTAAGCTCTTAGATAAATTATTTGCATGACTTTTATTAGTGCTAAACCATACTTGGTTTAGTTAAGGAACGCAAAGTTATTATGCCCTGCTCAGACACTGCTAGTAACTTAATCGAGTAGCAAATAATTAAGTATTCTCGTGGGTGTGGACAGTAAAAATTAGGAAAGTTGTGTAGTGTAGTAACTGTTCACATGCATGAGAATACTTAATTATCTCTACTCGACTAAATTACTAGCCGTGTCTAAACAAGGCGTTAGATCTATTAATTAATTTGGACTGGTTTTTAAAAATTTACTGCTAACCTGCAAAACTATTTAATATTACAAAAATAAACTTTATGCAAACGTTTTTAAATTAAAGACACAAATTTTTAACAGCATCATAAGTTAAAATAATCTTCCAGGCTCTGCTGATGACATATACTCGAGGAAAAATTTTAAAATTATTCTAGTCACCGCTAGTTCTATATTTTTCCTAAAATATTCATGCAGCAACTTTTCCTGGCATTAAAGAATCACCGGTATATGCTAAGACTTTTCTTTGACACTATGAATGAGTAGTTTTGTTTTTAGTGCCTACTACAATGAACCCAAATATCAATTTTATGCATGGTTGTAGCTGTAAATCGCAGACATCAACTGAACCAAACGGTCAAGTTACCTTTGATTTCGTCATTATTTCTTTAGTTCACGTGTCACTAGTTTAAAATTTGACAGTTGGCGAATAAATTTTAAAAAAATCGTTTTAAATTAATAGTAATAATAAATTTGAATGACTAAGAAATTAAAAAGGAATTTATAGCTTCTGTTATAGTATTATTTCTACAAAAAGTAAGTACATACAATTTTCTAAAATTAAATCACGGCATCGGCATAGTATAGAAGAGGATAATTGTCTTTAAAAAAAGGAGGATATAATTTTTTGGTGCAATATAATAGGCTGTGCTGCAAAAATTAAGACTGATAAGATTAAATAAATAAAATATGTATAAACTGGTAATTTGGGAAATTTTTATACGGTCGTAGAAAAACTATAGTATGTAACACATGCATAAAGTGTCTTCTCTTTACTCATGGGATTGCCGCACTTGCCTAACGGCTCGTGCTGTCAAACTTCCATTCGTAAAAAAGTATTACTTTATGCACTTGTTACATAAATTACTATTTGATATTTCTTACCAATAAAATAATCGAAAATAGAACACCCTCGAAACAAAATCATTCAATATTTTGAACTGGTCTTTATCATATCCAAATTTTACCCTAAACCTCTTTATTTTGAATGTCCTTTTTTAACCTATTATACCAATCATCCTTATATGCAAGTCCTTTTCCCCGCTTAGCTAGCGCTTTTCTACAATATATGCCTTTAGGGAATATGCTGGTCTTGTAAAGACCCTTTTAACACAAGTCACATCTGCCGGATGACACGTTGTTTTACAGTAATGGCAAATTTAATGATGCATGGACAGCCAACGCCTGTTCCCGCGACAAAAGCTTGCATAAATTCATGTATGAGAAAATGAGTTTGTGCGCAAGCAAATCGAAGCTGGAAGCGCGCCTGGCGCCAAACGAAGTATCGGCAGAATCATGAATTTATCGCCGCTTTTCCGTTTGAAGGGACGTTGAGTCAGTACCGTATTTAAATTAATTTTAAAAATACAGTTACATCAAAACCGTCTAATACGCTATATGTCAATTGTTGCTGCATTTAAGAAAAAAGTAGTAAAAGCAGTCCCGGATCTAGGAGGGGGTGGGGGCAAAGAGCGGTGAGGTGGCAATGCCTACGGGTGACACCTTCTAAGGGGCGGCAAATTGAAACACGGAATGTATAAGAAAGTGGCGATTGTAAGAGAGAAAGACCTTTTTTTGGTCGTCTTTTAATTTGTTATTATACATAGATATTTCAAAAGGAAGAGTTTTTTTTGCTCTTCAAATTTTCTTAACAAGCCGGGCGGGGCGGTATACGGCAATTTTTGCCCCTCGTTACAAAAATAAAGATTCGGGCTGATTTAAAAAAAGTAAAATAAGTTAGTATATCAACTCAATGTATTCCATAAGTTTTTAACAATGTAACTAAATTATTGAAATAATATTACCTTATTTTCCACTCTGACAGGTTTTAATAATTAGAACGATTTTTAAAATATTCCAATAATAATATCGACAAAAGCGTTTAGGTATTTATTGTAGTAACCTATAGGTAAGTCGTGCGTACTCTTTGTACAATGTTTTTTATGCCATTCCTTAGAAGTTGGTTTGGACGGACATTCTCCTGCTCTAATATTGCGAAACCACGACATCGTTTTTTGGCCGATTCCTTTTGTCTCCTTTATCTTGCCTTGACTTACACCATTTTACATAAATAAAACAAAAGTATTGAACCCAGATATGTGATATATGCTAGAATTCTAACCCTAAAATATCGGAATATAAAATCAGAAATTTTTTAACGCTTTTTTGCATAAGTACTATATATTGGTGGATGCTAAAGCAAAATTTACCCTTGATTTAAGTTCAGAAACATAAATAAAAACGTATTTTGCATGTCTGAGTCACCATTACTATTTCATTCTTGAATAAATTGCTAAAAAACTTCAGAACTGAAGAAAAACATTGTTGCCTATGACTCGCATGCCCCTGTCTATTAAACTAAGAATAAAACATACCCAAAGTTTTTTTAAGATCAGGAAACAATTGTGCCTTTCTGATCACGCATTCGTGTTTAGTAGTCCAAAATACATCACAGAATCTGGGTCATATCCTTTTTTTTTTATTTTATCAAGTGACATTAAACTCACGATATTAAATTATTATTCCTGTCAACGTGACCCAGGTAATCTCGTTTACCTTTTCTTCAAAGATAAAATTTAGCAAATCTTTGACCTTATTCACTGTTGACGTATCGTGTCCATGGTATATTTTTTTATATTACTACCTAATTTATATTTGTATAAGAAATGTCAGATAATATGAGTTATTATATAACTATATGACGAATATTTTCTTTTACACATTAAGATACTAAGATTTTAAGATTTTTAAAGTATTTATTGATTAAAAAGATAAAAATAGGTCCGATACTGGACATGACTTTTTAATGCGCATGTACCAAAACCTTCCGGTGGGCCTCGAGTTTGTTTACTGCGCGGTGTCGTAAAATCCGCAAAGGCAACTAGGCTCTGTGTATCTAAATGTAAGATATCTATGGGCTAAACCCGTAGAGATGCACATCGGCCGCCTCGATTCAATAGAATTGAGTGTCTGATCCTCCCTGCAGAATGCTAACTGACTTTTCACATTAGCGGAAGCCAGCGGAACCGGGAATGCGGGCGACGGAACCAACGCTATCGAAGTGTATAGAGTCTTCTAAGGTAGAAGAACGCGGAAAGTCGGCAAACTATAAAGGCTTCGTTTAATTTTATCACTCTGACCGGCGAAACCGGCTTATGTGTGAAACGAAGGTAAGAGTTGTGGCAGAAAACAATATAATACGTTAAAGCAAAATTCAAAAGAGTTTTATTTAAAAAAATATAGCGTGTACAGAATTAAAATTAAACATATTTTTGTCACGAAATAAGTACTGGAACACTTTTAAAAGCAAGGGTAGGTATGGATTAGTTGCCGATACCACCAACTAAGAAGTTATTTTAACAGCTTAAAGTAATCTTTAATATATTTGGCAGTGTGTAATATGATCACCCCGTATAATAAGTTTGTCGTTCTTATGCTAGGATAACATCAGGTTCCCTGCATAATATTAAAGCTTTCACCTTATCCTTCCCGTCGTTTTGTTACCATCTCCTATAATACCTAAAATCTCAGACGAGAGTCCTGTTTTATAGCTCCATAACCCAGCTTTTAGCTTGAAAAAGTCGGTGCAGGCCCGGGCGTTTACGTGTCATATCGCATTTACAATGAAACGAGCACACATAAAGTGGTTTGATGTTGGACTATAAATGCGCGTTCGCACCAAACGGCTTTCGGACGTGATCTCACTGCTTAAATGAAATTTACTTTTGAGCAAATCTGAATACTTTATTGCATTCAATTTGCCCGACATTTTTGGTGGTGTAAAAGTAAGATTAAGAGCTCTTACTTCTTAGCTTCGATCGAAACGGCGTTTTGAAATTTTTTATATGGATCATATGCTACGTTAATCTTGCTGAAACATAAATTATGGTTAAAGAAGCTGTTAATCCTTAAAAACATATAAATAAATAACGTTTTTTTTTTGTAAAATATTAAATAATGCTTTTTTTTGTGTAAAGGAAGATGCTTTAAATGATAAACATTGGGTTCTCTTAATTAATACAATGATTGAATCTGATCATAGTCCACTAAATGTAATACCTAAAACGGGTCTATAAAAATGGAGCTGGCATATATTTTTTTTAAATTTCTACAATTCCAATTAAAATTATCTTAGAAATGCAAAAATGTAATATTATAGAATGTCGTTAATTAAAAAATTTAAAATTCAAATTGATTTTTGTGAAAGTGGACACAACAAATAGAAAAATATGCGAAAGCTCTTTTTTTCACACCATTTACCTGCACTAAATTACCTCATTTTAATATGTCCACTATTACATGTCGAATAAATTCGTTAAAAAATAGAATTAAATTGTGAACATATCTACTCGTTGATAATAAACCCTTAACCACAGAGGTGTCATTTCTGAAACGTAACCACATACTACCGGTCATTTTGATCGACTCTCTTTTTAACCACACGTGGACAACAAAAACTTTTATTATTAATGTATACGAATTAATTTTAAAATATTTTTTTATTTGCATTTAATACAGTTTTAAGTATATTTAAAAAAAAACAATAGATATTGATAAAATAATTTTTAATTTCAAATTTTTGTCATATGTTCCAATAAACATTTATAGACAAGCGAAAAATATTACAATTTGTTTTTATTCACAGAAAGAAAAAAACAATTTATAATTCCTTTTATAAATATAGTTTATAAGACTTTTGTGCTGGTATGTTGTAGCGTGAGTGTGTTCTTAGGAACTAAATAACCTTTTTACCCATTTGCAGGGACTTTTATCATTTTAGAAGTGGTCATCGCAAATTATTTTCTAATTTTTTTGTCATTTCCATTTTCTTTATCTTATTCGTTGACCTAGATCTCTAAGTCTGTGTCATGATCCCATGGTACATGGATACATATAAACGCAAATGATGTGGATGTCTTGACAAATTGGAAATTGTAGGGGAGGTAGCGCTATATTTTTCGTACCAATTTTAAACCGAATGAATTTTATTTGTAGCAGTAAAAAGTGTTAGATAGCAAAATGAGCGTAAGTCGCCGCTCCTGCGGTGGAGTAAACGGTGGCAGCATATGAAAGTCGTTAAAAAAAAAGTAATACAAAGTAATTTTATACCTTATCAATATGTGTGAGATAGTTTTATATTGAGGTTTTTATTAGAAGAACGGCTTTAGAATCTATTATATGCTAAAAATCATATAATATTTATATTTTTTAACCCAAAAGTACAAAGGGTATTTTTAAAATTCTTGACTTTGACAGATAAGCACCTGTGACCTGTGGCAGCCAGGTTTTTTCAGGTGAAACTATCCTTATAGTATAATGCAGTTTTTAATAAATAGCATTAGAACCGCAGAAAACAAACCCAGCAACCCCTATATTACCGAATTCCCCGTTACAATCTCTATCCAAAAATATACGGGATATTCCATTTAAAAAATACGTGACTGGTGCTGTAACTCTTTTGTTTTAAATGTTTTCTGTTTAGAATATTAAATTCTACAAAAAAAATACACCAAGTGGCTATAGTCGTTTTTGGCACAATAAGCCTTCAGGCTGCAGTGCCACCGGACATGCAGACGGCTCCCTGGGGAAAAAAGTCGTTTTTTAAAAAGTTTAAAAATAATGCCCTGTTTACTTTAAAATTGTGGCAACCAGTGTCTAATTTAACCGTAAATTGTCACTTTACATATAGAAATTTTTAAAAATTCTTAAAAATTTTGTTAAATTGTTTAATTATTTTTTAAAAACCTATTTACAGTTTTTCTCTACAATACACGAAAAAAGGCCATAAACACATTTAAGAAAAAGACGAATTTAGGCGCAGCAAATTTATGGCGCTGACTGACGGTGTTTCCCCATTAAAACTCCAGCTGACGGTTTTTTTTAATGATTTTGGCAATATAAATAATCAACTGTATAAAATGAGTTTGTGATTAAATTTTTTGATATTTTTATATAAGTGACTGGCGTATGATCCACCATCTTCAATACAGCTGACTTTTATTTTTTAGTTTAAAATCATCTAAAGAACTGTGTGAAATTTTGACATGGTATAAAATTACTTTTTGGATTTTTTTTTTCGACTTTTAGATGCTGTCATCGTTGAATCCACCGCTACTTGGGCAGCTGACGCTCGCCGCTGTTAAATATAAGAAAACTACTGTAACTTATAAAATTTTCAGCCTGTATAAAATGACTTTTTAAATCTAACGCTACCTCCCATACTAAAAAGGCCCGCATTGCAAGCACCTGCGTAGCTTATTCATTAATTAGGTTTTTAGCCTTATTTGAGTTTACTTTGGACCTGTCAAGTAAAATTTTACAGAATTTTATCTTTATTATGTGTTTAGGCATTTAAATAGTTTTAAATTACACCGTTACTAAACTTTCATTGTTTTAGTTTGTTAAGGGGTAAGGTGTGTCTTAAATTTTTAAAACATGTTTCTCTAGTTTTTTGTTAAATTTTTAAAAGATTGACCCATTTTGTAATTGTTTTAAGTAGAAAGCATATTTCTTAAAAAAAATGTGTTATTACAAACTCTTTAAAAATTACACTTAAAATATTGTGTGTTTAGTTTATTTAACAACGACATTTTTTGATACCGGATGATAACGAGATCACTTTCCTGCTGCCATTTTTTTATTTTATTTATCGATACTGACAAAACTTGGAAGGGGTATTAGACTAACGAAAACTTATTTTTAGGTGTATATGATAGGTTTCACCGGAAATAACTGGAACTTTAGTTCATTTCTGGTAAAACCGAAAGTCTTAAAAGCCTATCCTATACACCTAGACATAAATTTTTGTTAGTCCAACAACCCTACCAAGTTTCGTTAGTATCGATGAAGAATTTAAAAACTAGCAGCCAAAAACTGATCTCGTTGTCACCCGGTATAAAACAAAAATATTGTTTATTAAACTAAACACACATTATTTTAGGGGTAATTTTTAAAAAGTTTGTCAAAATACATGATAACTTTTGTGAGTCTAACAATCTGACCAAGGTTCGTCAGTATTGATAAAAAAATGGTAACCGAAAAGTGATCTCGTTGTCACCCGGTATATTATAAAATATGTATCTAAAATCTTGCGATAGACCATGCAAATAAATCACCTAACATTTTTTAAATTCCTTTTAAGACTGTAGTAGTACTCACGTTACGACTGCCAAAATGGGATTTAGTTATTAAACTTAATTATTTTAGGTAGGAGCGTTTTTTCGGGCAATATAAGTTATTAGTAAATATCATGTAAAAATTCAAATTAATTTTTGCCAAATATGCAGGGTGTTCCATTTAAAAACATAAACATGGATCAATATTTCAAAACTAATAATATTCTACGTCAAAAGTAATATAAGAATTTGCTTTGACCTTTTTAATAAGCTGCCAGTCAACTTAGATATAAGGGGTGGTATATTGCCCAGTAGCTACAAAACCAAAAGGATTATGTTGGTATGGTTTATGGCATCTTTGGTTTTACAAAAAGAAGCTTAGTTTATTTAGTTTATCAAAGCCACAAGGTTATTTCTTCTTATTACCTTTAAGACAGCTTGCGAAGGTCTATGTCGAGGTACCAAAGTACCGTGGGTGGTGTCGGGTTATTAGATGCCTAACTCATATTTTTTCCTGTTTCGTCAACATTGTCCAAGCACTAAAAACGCAGTTTTTGCATTTCACAGCACAAGTTGGTAACCAGAACTAAGCAGGGAAGTTACTTTTAAATAACTTCTACCTGCCTTTCTGGCTGCGGATTTAACTGGTCACCTGGGTACCGGCGAGATGCTTTGACCGCTGCGCTGCTGGGGAAAAGAATAACGGAGGGGAGATACCCCACAATTGTAAGAAAATGGGACACCCGGTATACTACTAGTACTTATATTAATTAGGTTAACCACCTATTAGAAAAGTTAACAATAATTATTAAAATAAAATGCTGGGAATAGGAGTAAGAAACAAGTTTAAAATTAAAAAACTATAATTTTAGTCTTGTGGGGGCAATTCCTAAAAATAAGGACATAACACAATATTTTCTGGAAACCCTTAGATAAACACATAATTTGTCTTTCGTGCACGCGTTGTTATATATTTATTGGTCACGAACGATGCGAGGCAAACTCAGCTTCCGGAAGCTTTTCTAAAGTCTCTTGTATAAAAATATTGAATCATAAAAGTCACACTTGGGATTCTTCTTTAAAAACCTTTGTTGTGCAAATTGGTTTTAACATTTTTAAACTCAAAGACTTTTTGATAAAACATCTCTAAATAAAATTACTTAAAATAAACCTGTTATATTGTATTGTTGATAACCTAAATTAAAAAGGTTGCCCATTAAAGTGGTAACTTTTGGCGCCTCTCCTATTTCAAATAAAGCAAAAAATATTACGTAAAACTTTTTTAATTAAAAATAAAAAGTTATTGGTATAGTTAAGTCTATCGGTAAAGACGCTAATGATTTTTCGCAATAAACTTTTAGTCTAATATTAATCTTTAGCTAATAAAATGGCCATTTAGTGCTATAAAACTAAAATTAAAATCCAAAAATTTTAATTTTTTGGTTAAAAAAAAGGGCGAAATTTTAAGTGCATATATTTCCAAAACCAACGAGTTTTTACTAAGGTCAGAGAGTTGGAACAAATACTAAAATTTGGTATTTAGACACGAAGACGAATACCGTAAGAAAAAATTATTGAAATTCTGAATATTTAAATATCTACAAAAAAGGTATTCAAATACTCAGTAGTTATAAATACTAGGATTCGGTATTTATGAATACTAAAACAAAGAAATCTCCTTTTCTTGAAAAAATAACATCCTTGTTCCTGGTCCATAACCTTTTAAAGAGCAAAATAAATCGTCGCCTAACATTTTTTATTTTTTATATATTTTAGGTCACAGAATAATGGTAGTTGCCTTTTGGTATTCGGCTACTGACAATCTTGGTATTCAAATACTTCCAATCAGGTATGCCGGTATTTAAATACTCAAAAATTTTACTTGAATACTATCATTCAAAAAAGGTATTCTAAATACAAAATCCCGAATACTGACCAAAAGAGTACTCTGCCGAATACCAAATATCAACCACACAGATGTATTTGAATACTATTGAAATGCAAGCCCAATGTATTCTAAATACGTTTTAGAATACCGAGTATTCGAATACTACCTATAAAAGTTAAAGCATTGTTCCACACTATAATAACAATTGCCACTGTGGTTAAAAGTCCCAGATCGTCAAAACTTAAAATTTACATAAAAGTAGTATCCTAAGGTCAAAAAATGGAAGAAAGTGTTAAATAAAATTATTATCTACAATTTATAGTTATGCAAAAATACCAATATACCCTTTTATTCTCTAAAACTTAACCCAATAATAACCTAACAAATTAGTCATAAAATGAAAAAAAAATCTTGAATAAGTTAAACGGTGCAAAACACCAAAAAAGTGTAGCCAGGTAGAAGCCAGGAGTAAACTAATGAAAAGAGTAATGGTAATACATATCGCACCTTTTATATTATAGGGGCACAATTAAAAATTTTGTGAAATTGATTTTAAATATCGGGTCTCGTTACTCGGAAATAAGATAGAGACACAATTATGTTTGTGCGCCCCATGAGTGGCTCTATCTCTTTCTGTCAAGGGCATCATGTAAAGTAATTGTTTTTGTGCCTATATATCACAAAAACTCAATTTCACAAAATTTTTAATTGTGCCCCTATAATATGAAAGGTGCGATATATATGTGGCAATTGATGACCTTAAAATTTAAAAATATTTACATTTATTGCAGTATCTTTAAATAAATATTAAATACCTATGGCAAATTCTCTACTTAAAAAAAAGGTAATAGGTATAGATATTTTTATCCAAAATCTGTCGATCAGCTGACCTTAGCTACGTCATCATTAGAACAACCCAAAGTAAGTTGATAAATAGTTTTGTATATTAATAATTAAAATCCCAAAGTCCAACTTACTTGTCAAAAATACAGATAGGTACTTCCAGTCATTAACTTAACAAGTGTAAAATACAAAAACACATTACACTAACAGTAAACAAAGAACATATTTATGTACATAGACAATGAGAACAGTGTGTGTGTAATATAAATATTTAAAAATGGTAAACGGAATTTGCAAAAGAAACCCAAAAAAGATATAATAATGTGCCTGGCAATCGCAAGAAATGCTCTGCTGAGTCCCAATTGTTTAAATACTCAGGTAAGTTCGACATACAAATTTGGTAAACAAAATTTTTCAAAATTTTGTTTACAAACCACGACACAAAAGTTCGTCGGCTTGAATATTGTTTTTTATTTATTTGTACAACGGCCTGTGTAGTTAATATAATAGGCATATAATTATGTCTTTTTTTTTTTGGTTTCTCTTGCAATTTCCGTTTATCATTTTTCAATAATTATAATACAACATTGTTCTTATTGTCTATGCAGGTAAATATGTTCTTAGTTTAATGTTAGTGGAATGTGCTTTGTATTTTACACTTTTTAAGTAAATGACTGAAGTAGCTATCTGTTTTTTTGACAAGTAAGTTGGACTATTTTAATAATTATTATGCAAAATTATTTATCAACTTACTTTTAGTGTCGTCCTGATGATGACCTAGCTAAGGTCAAAAGCGCTCGACGGATTTAAAATAAAAATATATTTACCTATTACCAATTTTTTTTTCACTTTATCGTAAAGGTATACTAGTAAATAAACTTTAAATTCTTCACTTGTTGCTAGCTTTCAGAAATTGTTTTTAAATCTTAAATTTTTAATTTTTGGCCGCCCATAAAATTTCTTCTTTTATTGTTTTCATTTAATACAGAACTTCTTTATTCTTGCTGACCAATAACTGTGACCTAAGAAACAATCGTAACAAAAATTCGTAACCAATTGTTACAGTATAAAAGGACCTTCGAATGTTGATGTAAAGGTGCTAAATATATTTATGTAGAAATTATTGGCCCTAAAATTTTAAACTCTTTATATTCCCATACTTATGATCAATTCTTTAATTGTTACTAGCTTTTAGAATTTGTTTTTTAAATCTAGAATTTTACTTTTGGACAGCTCACAATTTTTTATCTTCTTTGAATGTCTTCATTTTATATCGTGACTAATTCCTGATCATTTGGTACAGCATAAAACGACCTCCGAATATTGATGTAGAGGTGCTTAATATATATTTATGTAGCAATTATTGACCTTTAAATTTAAAACAATTTTTATATATTAATATTTCTAAATTAAATATTAAATACCTATTACCAATTCTCTAATTGCTATTAGCATTAATTTTTGGGCCGCTTACAAAGTTTTCTCGTCCTTAAATGTCGTTATTTTATACAGAAATATTTAATCTTTGCTGACCAGTTAGTGTGACCTAATGACCAATCGTGACCAATTGTTACAACATTAAATGACCTAGGAATGTTAATGTTAAGGTGATAAATATATTTATGTAGCAATTAGTGCCCTTGAAATTTTTAAGTCTATATTTATTCTAGTATCTTAGACCAAATATTTAATACTTATGACCAATTCTCTTATTGTTTTGTGGCGCCTACGAAATTTTCTCGTACTTAAAATATCTTTATTTAATACAGAACTTCTTTAATCTTGCTAATCAATTACTATTATTGTTGATGTTAAGGTTCTAAATATATTTATGTAGCAATTAGTGACCTTAAATTTTTTAAGTCTTTATATTTATTTAAGTATCTTTGACCAAATATTAAATACTTATGCCAAATTTTGTAATTGTTACCAACTTTAAAAAGTTGTTTTTTAAAACTAAAATTTTTAGTAATGCTCAAGCTGCTTCTAAAATTTTCTCGAATAAATAACAAATTAAAAGACAGTAACATCAGATAACTAGTTTTTAAGAGATAGAAAGGGTCAAATTCTAAAAAAATAACACATTGTATACATAAAAGGTTTATTACACTTATTTTTTTGCATAATGATCCCAGTTAATTTTTGCTGGCGTTAAGCCTAATATAATAAAAAAATATACAATTAGCGTTATACCAATTACTAAAATGTCAAAAATTATACCATTCTTTAGACTTAGAACGAACCCAAATAAGATAATACTGTAATCAAAAAGTAAGGTGAAATTGTTATTAAAAATTCTCGGGCATTAGGAAGGCTGGTAATTTTTTCCTAGGTTGGTAGGATTGTCGATAACATTTACCAAACAACTGTTTGTCAAAGGGTTTAATTATCTTTGAGCTACAAGTGTTTTTGTAAACAACCAAAAGTTTTTTTTATTTTTGCAATGGGTCGTTTTGTTGAGCAAAGAACTTGCATTTTGTTTGCGGAACGAATATTTTTATGCCGACAAGACAACAAACTGTTGCAGAAGGCCTTTGGTGATCCAACTATGGCACAAAAACGTTTATAAATGGTATAATGAGTTCAAAGTGGGCCGAGAATGTATTGGAGATGAACCGCGCTCTGAATGACCAACGACGTCTACCGATGAGGACCACGTCCAAAAAATTTATAGATTTGGTTCTTGAAAATCATCTATTACCAATTAGAGACCTCGCTGATATCGTTGGAATATCATTTGGCTTACCCCAAACCATTTTAAAGGATATTTTGTGTCTTAAGTGCGTCATCTTTCGATTGGGTTCTTCATTACGATAATGCACCATGTCTTAATGCATTGGTTCTTCTCGGCTTTTTTGCCAAAAACTCGACTCGTATCGTTCCGCAACCATTGTATTCGCCTCATTTGGCTTCGTGCAACTTCTGGCTATCCAGGAAACGTAAAAGCCCAATGAGGGGACGTCGCTTTAACACTATTAAGGAGATACAAATCTAATCAAATAAGGTCTTGAAGGCTGTTCCGGAAAAATACTATTTCGAATGTTTTAAATACTGGAAAAAGCGTTAGCAAAAGTGCGTTTTATTGAACAAGTACTACATTTAAGGGGGTAAAATTAGTTTAAAAGAATAAACAAAGAACTAATATAGTTAAAAACTTAAAAAATACACATAGAAAGTATTAGTTGTTGCACACTAAATACAGTATATTTAAACTTAGTTAGGCATTTTTAATGGGTAAACTTTTTATATACCTTGTTAACAATACAATCCGAAAAGGATTTTTTTTTAATTCATTTAGGGAAGTTCCATTCCGATGTTAATCTCTAATTGAATCTAATTATAATATTTTAATTAGTTTGGCAATTTAAAAGTTATGTTTTAGCGTGGGTTTTAAATTAAAATAACCATCAATATTTAGCCTTTAAGATTTTACCAATTTTACGCTTAATTCAATAAAATATTTTCTTTTAAAAAGACCGAATATTTTAAAGCTTTCAACTTGAAAATGCTGCGAACCAGTCCGGATACTCTTAAGTTTCCGGCGCTGCTTTTAAGCAATAAAAGACAAATAAAAATGTAATTTTATAGCTGTCCCTTGATTAACTCTAATAAATGTAACGAGTATGAAATTTTGTAATTTCAGCAAAGGAAATTAAGCAATTAAAACATTTTAGTGCTTTAATAAAAGCACACTTTTTTGTTTAAGTTTAAAAAGGTTTTATATAGAGTTTTTTTTTTTGGGTTGCATACATTCTGCAACGTTTAAAGAATATGGATGAATAAGGCTTTTATATTTCCTTTAAAAAATATGTTTCATTGCAAATGTCTAATATTTACAGAGGTTCACGGACAAAGATTTTCTTAACTTTGCTTATACCAAGAGGGCCTCTACTGTGGCCGGAGTTTTAAGGCAGAGTAACGTTAAGTAAAGTACTAAAGGGCCTTTTAAAACAGGGTACTACATAATTCCCTTTCTGTTTGAAAAAAATTGCTTTTGCTCCCTTGGCACCAGCAAGAAACAGGATAAACATTTTAAAATAAAAAAATCCATTGGACAAGAGCGGCCCAATAGCTTTTGGGTGCCTGAAATGGCCATAATAGGTCAAAACTCTTTAGGAGAATTTTTTTCTCTCTCTTTTTAAATTGCCTACTTAATGTAATAGAAGAAGAAAAGAAAAACAAAAAATATTTTATTTATAACAATTATCACAATAATAACCAGATTTGGACAAATGAATAAACTCAATATATTGCTTTTTTACATGTAAATGTTATTTGTCAAATGAAGAAATTTTAAAATATGTTTATTACTTTTTGAAAAGTTTTATATATGTATGTAGGTTTTAATCAAAAGATCTTGTTCTTCTTCTGATAAAAACTCCATTATAAAACTGCTGTGAAAAGTATTAAACGTATTTTAAAAATTATTTACTTTCACAAATAAGCACCTGTGACCTGTGGTAGCCAGGTTTTTTTAGTTGAAACTATCCTTATAGTATGCAGTTTGCAGTTTTGGGACAATTGCTTTAAAATTGCAGGAAATAAGCTCAGCAACCCCTATATCACCGAGTTCCTCGTGAAAATCGTTATCCAATAATATAAAAATATACAGGGTATTCATTTAAAAAGTAGGTCTTTCATGCTGTAGCTCTTTTATTTTGTTTTAAACGTTTTTCTGAATAAATAGCTACATTCATTTTTTTAAAAAATACAGGAAAATTCTAAAATAAGGCCCTGTTTACGTTAAAATGAATAACCTAGTACACTTCTGACAAAGGTGACAAAGTTTAAATTACACTTTTACCGTTTTAACTTTTTATAGCTTCTAACAACAAAAAGTACTTTATTTAAATCAATATTTAGTAACGTTTAATATGGAATTGTATTTTACAAATACACATACATACACATACCAACCATTTCAAAGACAATAAAAACCTTGTTTGTATTTAACATATTTAAAGAAATATATATTAAAAAACCTTTTAAAATATTAAAAAATAATTTATTTGGAAAACTGTGCCCAATTATGTAATATAAGGGTACGTAGGTACCAACATTTATTTTAAAATTTTAAATATTAAAAACCTTTGTAAAGTAAACCTTCGTTAGGGAGTTCCAGTATTTGGGAAAATCTCTTTAACTGCCAAACTGATAATTACGAGCCCCGAGCAACTAAACTCTTAAACCAAATAAGTCTTGAACTGAAGAAAAATTTTAGGATAATGAAGAAGTTTACAAAATGGAGGAATTATACAATGTGGCTTGTTTTATTTTGAATGCACTGTACAATAAAAAAAAATAGATATAAAAGGCTTTAATAGCACGTTTCCCACGGCTAGTTTTATTATTTCCCGGTTTAATAGAATCAATAGTTAAGGCCTATAAAGCTAAGTGTAAAAACACCTTTTAATTTTTTTCATTGGGATTTTTTTAATCAAAAAATGTAATATTATAAAATAAATTTGTAGTTAAAACATTAAAAATATATTAATAATAGTTTCACAAAATTTATATTTTGGGGGCTAGTTTCAAAGTGTGCAAAGAAGCGCTCAAAAAGTGATTTATTAAAATTCGGCGCTAAAAATCAACCTATTGGAAAATTATTCCTACTGTTGTATTAAAAGTAAAAAATGGAGATTGTACACTTTGACACTAGCCCCTTACTTCTTATGAAAAAAAATGCAAAACAATATAATTTAAACTAAGTGACCATAGACAGGTTAATTTATTGCTTTATACTTTTCGCTAAGATACTTGTGGTTTTTCGATGTTATACCAATGGTAAAAAATTATTTATATTATGTAAAACAGTATGTCAAAGTCATACATACATACTTGGTGGATAATAAAATCGTGTTCAATATTTTTTGTTAGTTTAATGAAAATTCTTTATGTGTTATTCTTTATTATACATTATTAATCTACAAGGTATGAGCCAACTTTATCTACTTACCAAAGAACTTGAAGAATAATAAATTATAATAATATGCTATTATCAATTTATATCTAAATTACACAGTGTTTCCAGTCACTTAACTGACATACTTTAAGGGGTGATTCTACAATGACAATTATAAAAAATATTCGTAAAACCATATGTCCAAAAACTTCTAGTTTTGGAACTACGGGTGTTTATGGTTTCTATTTCAAAACGCAAAAATTTAACTTTAAGAAAAAGTCAGGGTGTCTTTGGTTTACTAAAAATATAGTGCGTTTCATATTACGTATAATTGAACACGACTTGTTAGGTAAATTATACAAATGAAAATCATGTCTTAACCAAAATTTACTTGGGTCTTTTTTTTTTGGTTTGCTTGTAATAAAAAAAATGTTTTAGGAATAGTTGATTTATTTAAAAAATTATCATTTTTTTCCAATATACTTTATTTACTTATTTTCTGGGCAAAAGAATTATGACAATAAAAAGACACTGGTTGGTTTAAAATATACTATAATATTTATGGTTTACCATTACACAGGGTGTTTCTTTCATGTGGTTCCCCCTATAACTCTTTTTACCTTTAAAAATAAAATTTTTGATTGGTTGATGTAGTGGCTTGTTTTTAATTAACTTTTGGTTCAAATAAAAATGACGGCTACTTTTAAATTTTAAATGGCACTGACTGATGCATTTTATTTTATATTAGGATATACCATTTTAAAATGCAATGACAATGTCATAAGTTATTGTTTTAAATTCCAATTTTGAGTGCCATTGTTAGGCTAAAACGATTTTTTTTTATAGGGCGCCAAGTAATGGTAAGGGGACGCAATTTAAAAGGCGATGATCTATTTTTTTTTTTTAAATGTTAAAAAATATAAAATTAAAACTTCGCTCAGCAAAAAAAATGGCCGGAAAGTGGCGGAACTGGGTAATTTTGGCCCCGCCTTAAAAAAAGATCCGGGGCTGACTTGCCAATGTTTTACGCTGAATCTTGGTAAAATTTAAAGTTTACAGAGACGTTTCTTTGATATTGTTTATTGGTTTAAAATATGCTCAGATAATAGTTTCCAGTTTTCAGAACGCCCACAATCATCCTACTTGTATTTTTAATCGGACGATCTGATAGATTATACGAAGGTTGACTGATTGATGACATGTTTACGTGTTGTTCGATCCAAAATCGTATCGGACGTATGCGTCACGGTCATAAAACCTTCGACCTTAAGATTGTCGTATTCGAAAATCGTGTTCTATCGTCCGAATAAAAAGTAAGATGTGTGCGGTCGGCCTAATTATAATAATAATATAATTTTTAAAAATACAAAAATACATTTATTAAAAAATTTACAAGCCTAAGTGTAGAATACTTATTTATTCCATAAGCCGTACTTTATTTCCCAAGTGGAAGAATTTACCCGTTATATAATTATTTTCTGTTAAATACGAAACTCTAGTTGTTTAATTATCCAAATAAGATACAAAATTATTTCTATAGGTACCTCTCATACATCTCCGAATTAAATATAAAGGTATAAAAGGAATTTCAAGCAAGAAAATAACTTTTTAAAGGGGTCCTTTTGACTCCTAAATATTTCTGTTTCATGATTAAATTAAACTATGTATGTCAGTATGGTGACACTAGTTCAGAAACTGTTTCTTATGTATAAAAGATAAAACAAATTACATTGGTCCAGTAAAACTTTATTGCTAATTTATAAGATCCTTTGAGTTTTAACTGCAAACAAAGCTATTTTGTAAAGTTTGTTTCATTTGACTGAAAGTGACCTTTTCCAGGGTCATATTTATTGCAAAAGTGGGAAAATAAACAAGCTTGAATTTATGGGGCTAAGTATTATTATTTTTTTAATTGTTATCACTTTGCTTTTATTTTCTTTGACAACTTGATAAAATTATTAAACAATGTTAAAAAAAGGTTCTTTTTAAATTATTATATAATGATTTTCATTTCATTTTATTACCTATTTTTTTCCCTAATAGGACCAACCAGCACTTAAACCGATTTCTTTTGTAACACTTTAGGCGCGATACATACAAGCGGTACAATCCCGGTTCGTCCTCAGTTCGAACTCGGTCCGATATAATCTTGTCGTGTTCCGGTCCGATTATTAACGTCAATCTTTTATTTTTACAGCTTTTACAGAGCCATCTAAAGTTTACAACATTGTATTTATGGTCTTAAGTCAGTTTTTTTTTAATAGATTGAGGGTTGCTCAATATATTAGCTAAAAGAAGTATTTTGAACTTGGTTCGATATAATCATGTCGTGTTTATACTAGGGATACGCATTCGGTTCATTCCCAGTCCGATACACGTTTGGCTCCCACTCTCTCTCACTGTGCAGTTTTGCTTTAGTCTTTTTTAGAAGCTGATGCTTAATATATTCTTTGGAATGTATTGGTATCGGAATAAAACCGAACAGAGACTGAAGAAGTTTTGGTAGTATGAACAAGCCGATTTGTTTTGCATGTAAGAATATTTTATCGGAGCGAGATCGAACTGAAAACGAGTCGGGATTGTACCGCTAGTATGAATCGCGCCTTAATGCCTGCTAAGTTTTTATTAATAATACGCTAGCTGTTGCTGTTATAGAAAAAAAAACGTTAATAAGGATTTTTGATACACTGGTGACTAAATGTGTATGCCAAATTCTTGGTGCATAAAAAAATGCTCCTTTTAGCTAATATAGTGAGATACCCTCAATCTATTTAAAGAAAAAAACTAACTTAAGACCATAAATACAATTTAATTTTATACTTCTCAGTAAATCCACTTTTCCTGTATTAATTTGGGGCCGGTAAATTGCACATTACGGTACCTGGTACCGTAATGGTATGCCTAACAACGCTGTCATGTATCATTATAAATGTCCACGTGATCAATCAGTGTTGTTATGCCTTGGTTAATGTCATTTTTGGATGCAAAAATGAAATTAAATCTTTAAATACTCATATATTAAGCAGTTTTTATATGATATTAGGACATATAGAATTTTTACTTGTACTTAAAATATATTTTTTTACCAACTTTAGTAAATAAAAATGATTTAAATACTACAAAACAGACTTCTTATTACATTTTTAAAGTATTTTTGTTTAACTAAAGTTGGTAATTTCTAATTTATTTAAAGCTCTATGTAGCGTTATCTATTTAATACCATTTAGGAACTTCTACTTGTAAAATATATTTTTCTACAAACTTTAGTAAATAAAAATTACCATGTTACTATAAAACAGACTTATTGTTACTTTTTAAAAATATTCTGTTTTACTAAATTAAGTAATTTCTATTTAATTTGGACCTATCCAGCGTTTCATATTTAATACTGTTTAGAGCTACAACTAATATAATATTTATTATCAATTTGACAGTGACAAGCGAAGAATAATCATAGTTATCTATGATATGGAGTAGGCAACAAGGCTCTTACCTACGTAATTTAAGTAAAATAATTTGAAACTAACAACATGTTCTTGTTGAAAAGTTTTATAAATAATATTTATTTATTAATTTTCATAAAGATTGTATGAAAGAAGATATCATACGATACACGTCCGTTAGGTGTTATTACAGTACTCGTTTATATTTCAGCCTCGGCTCCTGCGTTGCCTCATCTGTAAACATCTCGTACTGCAATAAGTCACCTACCGAACTTATAACGTAAAATACTATTGTAAACTTTGGATGGCTCTTTAGAAGCTGTAAAAACAATAGCTTGTCACGTTTATTTTTCCGTGACGCATTAATGACTCTTTAGATTAAAATTAAAAAATAAAAAAAAACTACATTAAAAGTTAAATGTCAAAAACTGCCAAACTTAGTGTCTTTGTACTTGTTATATAAATTTTAATTAAATAAACAAAGATATACTGGATGTCCCATTTAAAATTAAAAAGTATGGGTTATTTTCGTCTGAGCTGCAAATGATATGAAACAGCTTAATATGTAAATCAATGCATATTTATATAAATATCCCACGTACCAAATTTTAAATAATTAATACAAAAACAAAATAAAAAATTTATAGGAGTGCCACTGGCT